>JAOBRD020226706.1:4742-25396 GCA_027575215.2 Hydrozoanthus sils
AACTGACAGTTTCCATTTTTATATGGATTAATTTCCAGGGACTTGACAGTTTAAGATGGTAGCAAACTGACAGTTTCAATTTTTATATGGATTAATTTCCAGGTACTTGACAGTTTGAGATGGTAGCAAACTGACAGTTTCAATTTTTCGGGAGATCGTAGGAGATAGGAAAGTCGGTCGAACCAACACGATCTTCAAATAAGGATGACTGGCTGAAGTAAGGTTGTAAATACTTTTTCCGATGGGATTTTTTCTTTTTTTACTTCAGTTTGGAAAGAATTTGTTACATACCTCGTTATGTTTTTCCTCTCCATAGTTATGCTTGTTATAAACTGACAAGAATCCATTTTGTTACCAGCTTCCCAGTTGTTGGTGCTATAAATGCGGCTTTACATTTATAAAGACTTACATTTCTTTCAATAACATTCGTCTCCCAACGCGTGTCTTTTGCTTACATTTTTTTTTGCTGAAGGATAACGAATAAGTACTCTGTCTCCAGTTCTTTCTTTCTCCACATGCCATCATGCGGTTGGCACACCTTCGTCCTACTGAGTCAACGCCAAATTCCTGATGCTAGAAATTCCTTTTTCATTTTCCGAATAATCCGTTTATTTGTGATGTAGTTAAAACTCAAAAGCTGCACCACGGCTTGTTCAGTTCAGTGGGATAAAACAGCATTCTCAAAAACTGCCAATGAATGAGACATATATACTTTACTATTACTTTATTCAACAACAAGAAAAACGTTTGGGTTAATTCTTATTTTAATTTTAAATTACATTATGCTCAATTTTCTTATTTTATAAAAATGTCTGTCAACGTAAATGTATTTCCAATTCTCTAGTTATTCGCCATTTCTATTCATCCTTGTTCATCAATTTTTTACATCACTTTGTTAACTCAACCAAAAATCAAATTATCTTCTCATGGAGTGTTGTACATATAAAGGAAATATAAACCTATTAATCTGTACTAGTATATACCAGCTCGGCTACGCGCCATTTGACTGGTTTAGAAATAGTAGATGTGAGAAAATATTTACCTCAGAAACAATAGATAATGACGCAAAACAAAATGGTGGTCGGAAGTACTCGCTTCCGCTTCGCGTCCGTTCGGATAATATGGAAAAAATTACAGAAAATGCCATTCCTCAAGTCACCAAGAAGGCAACAAAACTTGATTGAAAAGTATTTCAAGGTTTGTAAGCATTATTTTTAAATATTGTTGTTGTAAATGAGGCTGCTGACGCGTAAGTTTCGTCACGCTCTGTGATTCATCTAATAAATCTGCTATTTTCTTACAAACTTTTTCTTCTTGAAAGGAAGATTTGTAGATCAGTTGCCTCGCTGGTATAAACCAAAAAACGTATCTGATTTCAATTTCGGTGGATAGTGGCTTAATGATTATCTACCTCAATTGAAATGGGATAAGTATTAAATATCGACTTTTAATCGACTGGATTGGATGTTATATGATTGGGTGAAATGACTTTCTGTCGCTAAGCTTTCCTCACTTTCATTTCACGCATTCCATATTATCTGTGGATAACTTCATGATTATTTTCTTAGATTAAACTTTATATCTGAATACTTTTAGCTATAATAGTATTTGCCGGAAGTATTTGAAGGTTCCCTTCCGTTGCACTGTTTCATAAATGCCTGCATTTGCTAACCAAATTCAAGTTTGTTAGTAACAACGCTTGCTCCCTAAATCAGAAAATGTCATTTTTGATAGATGACTGATCCGCTTGGGGTGAAGGTTCACTAACTATGTATAGCTTGCGTAGCGACTGTTTTTTAGGAGAGAACATTTGCGCGAGCGAAGAAAAACCCAGGCAGAAAAAACCCAGGTCTCTCTTTCCCTCGCGCATTTAACATCGCGACCCGCTCGATTTACACTTTGCGTCTGCCCTGAAAACCAGCCACTGCGAAGAACTGGGGAAAAAGATGAATAATGAAATGTTTTAAAATGTCAATATTTCGCATTGTTTTTTTTTTACTCTGAAAACAAAGACTAACCTCCATCAATTTTCCCCTTTCATCTGATCGCACTGGAGTCGTGATAAAATGTCATGCAAAACAAATTTCTTCATAGGATAATATTTTGGTGCTTTTTCCTATATATATATAATATATATATTATCTTCTGAAAACACACCAAAAGGTACAGGTACATCTACATATAAAAAATATCTGTTGTAACTCTGGTTACACTACATATTTACAAGTTGTTTGCGTACTTATAACATAGAAGGCAAAATTACTTCGAGCTGATTGGATAACAGCGGGGACATTTTTTCTTAATTCAGGGCAAAATTACTTAGCGCTGATTGGTCGCTTGTACACTTCCGAAAATTTCCAAAGATAATCCGAAAGTTTCAAAAAGTCTCAAAAATGCCTTAGAAACATTTTCCGAAGATTTTCGAAAATTTCTGAAGATTTCCGAACGTTTCCGAACTTGTCCCAAGATTTTTCGAATTTTTTTAAAAATCATAAAAATGCCTTAAAAACGATTTCAAACCTCTTCCGAAGATTTACGAATGTTTACAGAGGTTGCAAAGATTTTGTTTCATTTGGGAGAAATGAGTTAAGTTATGCAATGCCTTCTGGTGGGATCCCGCGGAGAATGAAGAATTTTGCCCTCGATGTCATAAACATGTAATCGTCTGGTTCCTCGTAAAATTTAGGATTAATATCACTTACAAGTGTTTTCAATTTTTCCAAATGCCCTCGTCGCGAAGTGACTCGGACAATTTTGGAAAAAGTTGAAAACACTCGTGAAATTAATCCTCAATTTTACTCGGCCCCATGGGATTACCTATACTTGTTATTTTGTGAGCCATTTAATACGCGAGACGTTTCGTGGAGAGGAATCTCAACACTGAAAAGAGTACTGACAAGAGTGCCTGTTACATGCTGAGGGAAATATGGCAGTTTACGCCAAACTCAGTCTTCTTCTCCACTAAATACATCGTCCTGTTCCTCGGACTTGGTGCTAACGTAGTCCTCGCGAAGTTTGTCAAGCTCGGCAAGCTCGGCCTATAAGAAAAAATTAAAAAAAACTGTCATCATCAACTCCTTAATCATTATCCCATTACCATCATCATCACTGCCGTCAATATAATTACAACAGTTATCATTATTAAAATTATCATAACCATCATCATCATTATCATCATTACTACCAATAAAGTGACCACCATGATAATCATTACCATCATCAAATTATTACCATAATCTTCACCACCAGCATCAACATCATCACCAACATCATCACAACCAACATCGTCATTACCAACATAATAACCAACATCGTCATCATCATCACAACCCTTAATAAATACCACCACGATAATCCGATAATCATTATTACTGCTGTAATCATCACAACTAACATCGTCACCAACATCAACTTCACCATTATCATCACCTCCACTTCCACTTCCATCTTCATCATCATCACAATCATCATTATTAACATAGCCACCACCATCATCATCAACATCGCCACCATCATCACCATCACCTCTACCACCACCATCATTATCATTACTGTCATCATTACCATTACCATTACCATCACCATCATCACAAAAACCATCCTTTACAAATACTTTCTTATCGCATTATACACAACCTCTAAACAAAGTACGTACTGTACTAATAATAAGTCTTACCTTAACAACGGTATTGCAAACAATTCTTTTCGTTCTAATTTTCTGCATCGGGAATGGATTCAGTCCTTGGAATGCAACCTGACAATGGAGCATCAGGGACGGTCAAAGGTTTTCATTTCCTTTTACTTTGCACTACAGGGGCCGGAGGAACGTATCAAGCTTTTAAGCCGGCATAATTACATATAATCTTCTTTTCCCTCTAGGGTTTATTGACTTACATATTTTCCTTACACTCACAATGTAAAACAAGTTGATTGGTTTTGAAAACAGAGAATTTGATAACACCTAAAGTTTTAAGTTAAGTTCAAACTATTGGCTTATCGCCACTTTTATTATTTGATGCAAGGGAACAAGGATGCCAAGAGGGTTGCCCTTTCCTAGAATAATAGTAATAATAATAATACTAATAATAATAATAATAACAATAATAACAATTTTTAACCAGGAAGCCCACTCGCATGAGCGATTTTCAGTGGGGTCCTGCAAATTAAAATAAAATAAAAAATAAAAATAAATTATAGAATATAGATAAAAATTACAAATACATATTAAGGTGGTATGGGTGTCTAGACTCTACTTTAAATAGTAGGTTTGGGTATGGTGGGAGGGGGCTGTTAAAACTCTATTTTCTCCAGAAACAAAAGACGGGAGACTGGGTATGGCAAAAAAAAAAAAAACACAAAAAGGTTCCGAAATGCAAATCAATAAGTAGCAATCAAAACATTCTCACTAACACCTGAAACAAAGAATATACAAAATCACGGTTCGTTCAACTGAAAGTAAAGCACTTTTGTACATTCTTTGTATTTCCCTTTTGAGGTTTGCCGGCTTTTCTTACTAGTCCGTATATATAACTATGCTACACACTAAGATTTTGGTTAAGCAGGATATCTTGTCCAAGTAAATCTAACACGTTAACATGAAAACGGTGTCACGCTTGAACTAATTTGCTCGACTCTGAACGTGCAGGTCCTTTGGAGCTCAGCCCCGCCCCTCATTATTTATAATAAATATATAGTTTTTGTAGTCAACTTGACCAAGCTACAGCAATTACCGATCAGAAGTCAACAGGCTGGCCCTCACAGGCAGGGGTAAGCGGTCACATCCTTTTTCTGTTAACGGATTACAAATACTAACATACCTGTGAAAATGTATGTGGATCAATAATCTTCTCGGGCATCTGCCTCATGTAGTTAAATATGCTCATGTGATCATCCATCTTTAAGAGATTTTCTTCATGTGTCTTGAACACAGCTAACGCATAGCGAAACAGAACCTAGATGGAAGGTGAGCAAAACTTTATCTATAAGGACTTTTTGTTAACATTAAAACATGGACCCGCGCTATAAAAGGGCCTGAGCCAGGCGCTCGTCACCTTCAGTTGTCACTCAACCTCAGAAGAGACATGACATGAAGTAAGGGGATTAGTAACTAGTTACTTCTGAATCATAAGTTTTATAGCTTCCAGTTTTAAAAAGAGGGAAATTTTAAAAATAAAATACTGTAGTGGTAAAAACACATGCAAGTGCTCACAACACGCGTTACGTTAACAAACGAAAATTTATATGAAGTACAAAATTTCCTATAAAACGAAGAAAGAATTGAAAAAAATTTTGCTTGCGTTTCTTTTTACCACTACTGTATTTAAGAAATTATTATACGAATACTTAAATTTTAGCGGTTATTAATTGCTTTGTTTCTATCGCTCAGAGAGAAGTAAAAAGCGGCGTAAAATTTGAGCTTAGGAGGGTGATATGGGAGGAGCTATCTCTTTTATAGCGCGGGTCAATGTTTAAGGAGCTTTATACAGGTTGACAGTAATTAATTTGTTATTGTTGAGTTCCGGCTAGACTGGGGATAATAAAGTACGTACTGCAGGCGATAGTGGCATAATGAAAATTTGTTTAACTGAACAACGCAAAGGTTTACGTTTAAACATACTTGACAAGTTGTAACTCAAGCTCTAACTTCTGGTAATGAAAGAACTACAGGAGACACAAGCTATGCAGACTTGGATGCAGCAGCAATTCTTTATTCAGAGCACGAATAAACGCACTAAATTTTCAAATATCAGTTTAAGGCTGTAGTGCAAAACCGACTTTTGATGGGGTTGATGGATAGTTAGCTAGCTAGCTGTCATTTCTTCCTACATTATCTCTATTATCTCTTTATAAGTTAATTGTTGGGAGAATTTAGAAACGCAGTTTATGCACTAGTCCTTTCAGTTTATAATCTGCACTATTCTCTATACTGGTAGACGGGAGACCTAACAGGTCTTATAGGACTATGAGGGCCTGCGGCCATTATCCGAGAAGCCGCGAAGATCTAACCGTCTGCAGATGTTAGAACAAAGACAGCACCTTTGTATCAATTGTCTTAAGAGCGAGAATGAAGTCGAGGCTCGGTCCTCCGGAACAACATCATGGCGCCTTACCAACTGGGCTAACTGGGCAGTCGTAAATGATAATATGTAATGAATAAATGCCGGTCCCCTAACATATACTCAGATCTAGGCATACCTTATTTCCTTCGTACAAGAAAGTGTCCCATATTCGTAGGATTGTCTAGAGAGAAATAATATTGAATCACTGCTTAAAAGAGAGGTTTAGTATCAAAGTTTTAAATGCTATTCAAAACTATATGTGACTTATATTTTCTAGTGAATGAAGATTATGAAAGGCTTTCGTTGATTTCATTGCTACAAAACTTGTAGGACCTTGATAATTCAGAGAACACTGACGAAGAGTAGTTCTTGTATAAGGTGCATGAAAAGAATGCTTTGATCTGGTATTATACAACTCTAGCCCGGACCGATATATTCCTTTTATAAAACAAGCTAGAAATAATTAGGGCTCCTTCAAAATAGCAAGTATCCTTGCAGAACGATAAGGGTCCTGTCAGAGTTATAGGGATCTTGTACGCAACAGCAAGGATCCTACAAGAAACAAAACGGCGAGGATCCTGTTCGGAACAGTGAAGTTCCTGTCAAAGCAGCTTACCTGAATTGGGAAACCATCCACGAATACTGTAAGGAACCAGTTGAATGTCACCAAGGACAAGTCAACCCTAAACACGATAACGCAGAAAGAATTAGTTTTAGTTCAGTTTCAGCTTAATATTTGCCTGTGTTTCACATTTATATAATTTATAAAGAATAATTAAGTACATTTTGATAAACATAACATAGTACAATTGTTTGTTAAAGGAACTATACTTAGATACATACATTTAAAAAGAAAAACACAAAACAAGGGGGATCATAAAGAAACCATAGGGCTTATTTGGCAAACTCGACGGTTAGTGAACATGAAGAGTTACGTTTGCAAGTAAAAAAATAAACACAATGCTTAAACGAATTGGCAAATTTCTTAACCCCCGTCAAAGAAATAAAAAAAATAAGTTTAGCTCTTGAAAATATAATCGGCAAAAAAAAAAGATTTTCCCTGATCCGAGGTTGTCGTCATCATAAACGAATTTAGAACCCAGGCAAACCCGTCCAGGCTCAGAGAATTCGAACTGTGAAGCCCTTAAAAGAGGACAACGAGGACTACAGTAACGAGATAAAGCTAAACATTGCTTTTCCCCGCATCAAAAATGTAAATGGCGTATAATCCTTATATATGATCTAAACACTTTAATAAGGGGTCACGAGTTGTAGTTAAAGTGCATATCACCCTTGTTTTGAAACAATTTTGACGCAAACTAGAAAGCTTAATAAATATGGTCCCGTAAAAAGTATGTCTCTTTGGACAGATCCTCACATTTTACAGAATTTTGAATATCTTTCATTGCAAAAAGCGTCCGAGGCAGTTAGGACCCGGGCGAGTCAATAGATGTGACGTTGCTGTAGGCCATCGTTCCTCTCCACAGGGCGCAATAACATATTCGCGAGCTGGGGCATTTCGCATATTTAGTCGAGCTGTTCACACTCCGAGGTAAATTGGAAGTATTCAATTCTCGTTTTTTGGAGCTATCATGTCCGATTCTGCGCATTTAAATCCCACAAGTTGTTAAGAAGTCTCAAGCTGAAAAGAGCTTCGGTACCTGATATTTTCCATATGTGCTTGAAGTCGAGGTAGTTTGTCGGCTAGCAGGTCCCTCAGGACTCTCTGATCTGCCTGGGAAGCTAGCAACGTCTTTGAATAATACTCCTTGGGCATGATGTGTTCGATGATGGCCACAAGACACCTGTCGAAAGGATTTACCAAACGTGTTATCAGTCCCATATACTGTTGAGTGGCCTTTTATCCCCTTTCTCGGTTAATGGTTCATTAAGGGCACTCAATCAATACGTTTCTTGTCTCAAATTAAATTTTTGTTAATTCTATACATGTCCATATAAGTATTTCAAAACTGGTAATTCTGCGCATGCATTATTAACGCCAAGCAACTTATCTTGATCATTTTCACGGTTTGAATTTCCCGTGCGCCGCAATTTTGAAATGTGACGTGTCGCAGTGTATTCTCCTCTCTCAATAAATACAATTCAATGATCTTGCCTTGCAACCGTAACACTACACATTTAAAAATCACGGCGCCTGGGAGACTTAAAACACGGAAATTGTTAAAATAAATTACTTGGCGTTAACGATACGCACAAAGTTATCAATCTTGAGTTGCTGATATGGACGAAGACTTTGCAAAAGTTTTATTTGTGACCGGGAACGTTGTACAGCCAAAAGTCCCTTTAAAAAGATCACCTTCAATTGTATCAGGAATTTAATACCTACTAAGACCAAACTCCAATTATTTAAGGCTGCTGTGTTACCCTACCTTGCGAGTTGTTTATAATGAAAAGCAAGATAGTTTTCTCAATTATTAGCAAGGGTTAGACTGCCAACTCTGATGAACAGGCGTTTACAGGACATTTGCATTCCTATGTATAAAAGTTAAATACAAACTATGCCCAAGTATTATCTGCAATATTTTTAAAGAACATAGCACTCGGTATAAATTGAGACAGTCCGACATTTATACTCCTAGATTTAATACTATAACATACGGCAAGCACTCATTAAAATTCTTAGGACCTAGGTTATGGGGAAAACTTTCCTCGGAAGAAAGATCTGCAAAAACTTTAAGCGAATTTAAAAGAAGGATTCGAGGCAAAGACTTAACAAACCTAGTAGATGCGAGCTGTAAGGGTTGAATCCTCTGTTCAACATGGCATGTTTTATATTTCAATTTTAATTAACTCAGTTCTTATCCATTTTATCTATTTTATCTTTTCTAAGTTTTTTTACACCAAGGTTTTACACTTATACACATAGATTTTTCATAATTTCTCATACGGATTTTTTATATTTGTTACCACCATAATTATATACATTTATTTACTAGTAGTGTAACTTAGTCTGTGTCCCCTAATTAGTACGGGTTCTTAGCAGGCCACATGGTTTGACACGTTGTAAAGTTTCAATCATTCATTCATCCTAACTCAATGGTCTAACTCTTGAAATACGGAGCATCGAGTAATCTGAGAGCACGATTTCCCGTCTCTACTTTATAATTCGTTACCTAAACTCATCAACCTGAATTTCCTTTCTTTTGAAATAGGTTATCTATTGTCTTGCTGCTCCCTAGTTGACCGGCGACAAAGTGGCCGGGTAAATAGCGGGTGTGACTCATACTCTTTGGGTCACGAGTTAAAACTACGATTAGACTTCTCATTTTAAATGACTTGTTTCAGCCAGATGAATAAACTGTGTCCTGATCTGGGGGAGTTAAAGACTCTTCCACGCGAAGACAACTCTACAAAATGTTCCAAAGGACAACACAACAGATCGTTTAGCACCAGCCTTAGTAATCAATAGGCTTGAAATAGCTTTTTAGCTGAACGAATCAAGGACACAAGAAAGAGAAATACAGTTCAATTACATAAGCCCAATTTATCAAAAGTTATTGGAAGTTTGTTTTAACTACACAGATAAGACTTACCAGAAAGCCTCTTCTTCGGTCAAGTAAAGGAGTGCAATTGCCACTAATCTGTTTAATCCCTACAAAACTGATAACGTGTTATTCAACGAAAAACTTAAATTACACTTTTCGAAGCAGATTGCATGCTTAACTTTTCTGCTTAAGTTAAAAACTCACTTATGACAAAAGGTTAAAAGCTGAACTCAAATTAGTATGATCAGGAATGCTTATAAATATAAAAAATCTACAAGCACCTTGGCCTTAAACATTTACGCTAAGGCTTTCCTAAAACAGACGGGTAACAAATACTACAACATGACTGGTTCTCAGCACTATCCTATATTCACCAACGGGCACGGCTACCTTTTTGCGTGTAAGTACTTGATCAACAGTATAAAATTTGGTTGAAAAGAGCGGGATTGGGCAAGTTCTTTAAAGGATTAACAATGGTCCGTTTTTTGAATCAAGGCCTGTGACCGAGGGGCAGAGTCTTTAAGACCTTTGTAACAGTTAATCATTATATATACGGGACTCAAATCCAAAAAATAACATAATTTTATAATCATCAACATCATCCGGCGTGAGAATGGCCAACGTTAAAGCTATCACCATTACTATCATCATCACCTTCATTGAAATCAGCAACAACAACAACAAGAAAGTTAATGTTACCTGACAGTAACCAACATCCGGGTTATGCCAGCTGTATGCTAACAGTACACGTCTTAGTTTAGCAATCTGCCAAAAATATACATAGATATATTTAAAAAAACAGATCATTCTATCTTACCGAAAAAATAATTGACCGTAATTTTTTAACCACGCACAAAAAAATATCCCTTTGCAATTTAGGTATACAGGCTTCGATAATACTTTGCCGAAACTTGAAACAAGAACCAGTGTGTAAAACAATAAAACATCAAAAATCTAATTGTTACGGTTTTCACGCAATTAGTTTTTCTTTTAAAAAATCGTTATTTCAGCTTCTCTAGTGGAAGCCTTCGTCAGAATGATGCAAAAGGTCTTCACTAGATAAAGCTGAAACGTTGATGTTTTAAAAAAAATTAATTGCGTGAAAACCGATTGTAGATTTTATCTATTTTAGATAAAAAAAAATTTTCGAACTAATTTGATCACTATGAGAAAAACATTTTAGCACAATCAGCTGTACAGATGAGCACCACTATAAAATTATGCTAGAGGCGATAACCTGCGATGGGTTGGCTTCTCTTCCAAAAGAAACCAAGCACTCTCGTCCGCTTAATAATTCAGAAACCATAAAAAAGGGTTAAAGAGTTAATACTGAAGACCTACCCCGTCTGCATCTGGTTTATCGTAGTGTTTGTTGTTTGGTAAGGTTCGAAGAAGATCCAGTTCGATCTGTTTAACTGCTGGCGAAGGCTTGCCTTCGATGTTCTCGAGCAGATTCTGGTAGTAGCCATCACCTCCAATCCTTTTCGTTTCTCTAACATAATAGTCGATACACCACTTCCACACTTTGGTGCGATGTTCGTGCGGGATCCCCGCGCGGACAAGTACCTTTAATTCAGGCTGGTAAACAAGATTTAAGATAAGAATGGTTATAATCGTGCGATTAAGTGTGTAACCTACTATAATTTCAGTAGTGAGTGAAAGGACTGTTCAGGAATAACGTCTTTCACTGCCCAGACCTAATGTAGAGATGACGATGGAATGGTTAATACTTACGGATACATTCGATAGTCTATTGGTTACGCATCGAAACAAGGAATTTAAGTAAGAAATAAAAAATGATTTGATATTTAATTTCTAGTAATGAGCGCGTTGTTGTTCAACTGCAATTTTCTTACGATTCATTTTTTGGTTAGGAAGAGAGAAAATATTTCTCTTATCTGGCAGTAAATAAAAATTAGACAATTTTTGTAGCTTTCTTTGTAT
Organism: Hydrozoanthus sils; assembly: GCA_027575215.2. Taxonomy (NCBI): domain Eukaryota; kingdom Metazoa; phylum Cnidaria; class Anthozoa; order Zoantharia; family Hydrozoanthidae; genus Hydrozoanthus; species Hydrozoanthus sils. The sequence goes on from JAOBRD020226706.1 coordinate 16,252, forward strand.
TTGTTTATTCATTTAGCGCTCAAATTTCGTCTCTGGAAAAGTGACGTCAACATTACTTCCCGCTTAAATGAACAAACAGCCACGGGCATTCTGTGCAACGTAAAGAAATGAGGGCACGAACCGTGCTTTCAACCAATCGTTAATACACCAAGGGTGCATTACTTCGGCATGTCCAATATTGGATTATTGTGCGATAATATACATCGGATTCTTTTTTGCGAAAGAAACGAAAAATCCAAATAAAAATAGTACGGTTTACAAGTGTTTTTCTCTTCTTAGGCTTTGTTAGGTTCTTGCTTCTTCTAAAGCACCTTTTTTCTCTCTGTTTGATCAACTCTAGCTGAGTTTTTCACCATCTTCTTCTTTGTCTCCGTCCATGCTGATGTTTGTGATAACCATTCCAAATTTATCTGTGTTCGGACTACCCCTCGACATTTTCCGAGCACGGGCGGCATGAGGAAAAGTTGTTTACACGAGAAAAGCTACCCATGTCGAACCAATTGTTTTTGGCAAGCGTGTTTTCTTTTTCAACCGAGCTGTGCCAAAGTTTTTCTGCAGTGAAAATGGGCTTCAGTCACTCTTATTTTAAGTTTTTCAAGCGCGTGTATCGAGTTATCTTCGTCATTCTGCGAATGTGATATTTAGCCTTAAATGTTTCATCGTTCATCAAAACAATGTCAAAACGCAGGAAGCTGAACAAGTTGCGAACCAAAATTTTAATATTTTGCTCTTGAATGATTTTGTTCAGAATTCGATCCAGTTTTTAAAAGATTTAACATTATCACACTTTTGTGAAAACAGATAAAAGAAGCGTATTTTTATGATTTTGAATAACGATTTTGGTAAAAATAGCGCTCTATCGAATCTCTCCTATAAATTTTAACTACCACTTTATTTTCATAAATTCGTGATATTTTCTACTAAACAAGGGAAATGTAACATCGAAACAACATATACAAACTATATCAAAGTGCGTATAGTATTAAATTTCTCCTTTACATTAACAAGCAATTTTTCAAGCAAAATATTAATCTCGAAATTTTACAACACGAACGCATTTGTATCCATGAACTTACTGGCAGACTGTTTCTTGCTCTTTTGGTACTATACTCTTTCGAAAGCATTTTCTTAAGGGGTAAAGGGAAGAAGATGTATAGAATCAAGCCATTAGGCCTTATCTATCTAACACAAATTTAAGATTCGTTTAAAAGTTTAAAAAAACGAATTAGAAACTTCTATTTTTAATGAAAAGTATGTCTATTAATTTTAGCGAGATATCCATAATAATACACGGAATTAAACAAGACAACACTCACAACCAAAAGCTCTCGATTCCTTTGTTTAAGCAGTTACCGTACAACAAGAGATTATGATTAACCGACTTCACGCCAAATAAAAACAAAATGACTAAGCTATATTAAGGTTTAGGAGATGGGGAAGGTTGGGATGTAGTATTCAGATTAAATGGTTCAGATATGATAAGCCAAATCTTCTAACAAACATTTTAAATGCATCTAGCCGTGTGGTATTTCATCCTCTCCAAGGTATGTGAAGGTACTCTCATTGAGTTCGGGTTTCGAATAGGGGGTATACATTTTTGAATCTTTTTTTATATCTCCAGCTACAACCAACTTAAATCAGGGAAAACTGTGAAACATCCTAGAATGAGAAAGAAAGGCAAAAAAAAAAATTATACCTAAAAACTGCGTTGAGCCAAAATTGCCACCAATGCACCTTCGAACCAACCATAATCATAAATGACTTTGTCGGTCTTTGACCAAAGCATGAAAGCGAACAAATCTAATCGAGAGCATCAAACAGGAAGGAAAGATTCCAAATCTGTCAGGCGGAGACAAAGACATAACCTCTCGACGGACAGAAAAAAAGGATTAAGTGTTATTAATACTTTACGCTTCTTCGCTTCAAGAAAAACCAATGATAGCAATTTGGCTATTTATTTCGGTCCCTATGTTTAACCTTTTATACTACAACACTCAATTTCGCATAAACCAATAATATATTAACACGTGAGCAGGTTTTTGTTAAGCTGAAGATTTAGCACTTCAACAAAGGTCGAACTTGACAATTCTCATTAGATTTCATAATTTTTTGACATTTGAAAACTTACAGAACGGGTTTTACTATACAACAATATATTTTCGACTCCTACGCGCCATTAACTTTAAGCCCAGTATTTCCACCACGATTTCCGTTTTCAAATTAGAGAAAGAGATATTTTGGAATTGCCACTGTAAAACACGCTGGGATTTTGATTGCCTGCACGTCTCTACACAAGATCTCTTCGAAGCAATCTAGAGAGGAGCAATATAGTATCACAAGCCGTAGAATACTTTAAAAATCTACGAATCAGAGACAATTTCCCAGCGAGCATCCTCTCCATTTATAATAATCAAAACAAAAATATCGCAGTTTAACCACATTATGTAAATTTCTGCCGCAATCATTCTACAAAATATATCTATCGAGAATTACAAATGGCATATGAAAATAACTCGAATGAAAAAAAAATTACTTACTGTTTTTTGAAACTCTCGGTTTTTGTAAGTGACTAAATAGTTTTCCCATTTCACACCAACGGACATCTCCATACTATCCAAGTTTGCCTGAAAGAGTGTGAAAAAAAAGTATGTTTCAACAGTAGTGTTCTACTTGAGAACTAGCAGTTGTGCGATTGTGAATGAACTTACCACGCGTCGCAGAGCAGCCGGGATTTTTAAATTTGAAACATGCCTACGAAAACTCGACCGACCTGCTTGCAGTCTCTTCATGTTTGCAAGACTGCGTTTGTTTGAAATGCGGACTTACGACAAGCGAGAGAAGCAAAGCAGTATGTTTTTTTTCTCTCTCAAAATGTTGCCTCAAATTAGCGAGGTTAATCTTTTGTAACTTGTTTCCGCTCCCAACAATTTTCAAAAGATCTAGAACCAATCGGCATTGAAGCATATACTTTGTTTGGGGGTAAAGTTGAAACACAATTGAAGCGACGTAGAGATTCACCGTAGCTCTATAACAAATCAAATAACGCTAACTGAGGAGGGTAAATCTGGCCTATCACAGATCATCTCTTGTGGCGAATTCTTCATTTCGTAATAATTTGGTTCACATCGGATTTTACAGGTGGGCTCTGTGATTCCAGCAGGCATTCAAAAGCAAGATCAATTTTCTTCCTATTGTCAGAAACCAAAGCAAGATTCAAAGAACTTAGCTAAATTAGGCAGTCAACAAAGAAGGCGGTGCGAACATAATTTACGAAATCGTTGACTATGATGAAGGAGTCTATCGAATTGTTTGAGCAGATTTTATCAACGGTCTTCAAAAAATTCTATTTACGGTATATTTTTCCTGTTGAGCATTTCGGATACACAACTACGAGTTTACAAGTAACGAAAAACTCAGTGTTTTGTTTATGGGCGATTTTGTAGAAGTTGAGCAGATTCAATTATTTTATGGACCTCACTTCATGTATAAAGATTGAAAAATGGTGGACTATACCAAAAAGATTTGAAAATCAATTTTAGGCGGCGATGTGAAAAAAAATTAAAACGCATTTAGGTTCAAGTTGTCAACGGTTGATATCCATAAAATCGTGTTTAATTCAAATGATTACCTCCGATACAAAGGAAAATGGTTCAAACATCGCATGCAAATTTTTATGACTTGATCTTTGACGTGCAACTTCATTGAAAAATAAAGGAGCCTTTAATTGCAAATTTGTTGTTAACTATAAAACAACTTCGTAAGGGCAAGCAAGACATCTTATTCAGAGTATGCCATTGGATTTAAAACTTTTAGTACGACTGTCAACGAAAATCAATTTTGACATTGTTGGCTCGTAAAACTAAATAATAGTAAATTTGTTATTAATAAACAACAAAGTTACTTCACACTGAAGGGAAGCAAGACACGGGTTGAAGATTAATATATATTATACGAGTTTTTGTTACTTCGGAGTATTCGATTGGATTAAGAAATCGCGACTGTCAACGAAAGCCCTTTTGGCGTTCTTTTCTTGTAAAACATTACAAATGCAAATTAATTGTTAACAATAAAATTACTTTACAAAGGCAAGGAAGGCAATGACTTGGGTATTTGGCTGGATTTTAAAATCTGAGACTGAAAACAAAATCCAGTCTTGTTTTAGTTTCGTAAAGATAATGTGTTCGTAAAATATCAAAATAAGGAAACTCGTATTAGCCATAAAATCACTTTACAAAGGCAAGCAAGACACTGTATTATTTAAGATTTTCCTAGTTGTTATTTGGGGTATTTAACTAAATTTAAAAAATCTGCGACTTCAAAAAAAAAGTCAGTTTTGATAATCGTAGCTCGCAAAGTATCAAAAGCAAATTCGTTGATATTAATAAAATTACTTCACAAAGGCAAGCTGGACACGGATTAAAAGATATATATACGGCACCCTCATTTTCCACATTTTCACTTCAAGAAACTGAATTTCAACGGCCAGGGTTGTGAAGAAAAAGAATCGAAAATTAAACCAATGACCTAAACTTGAGCACTGAAGTTTCTTAGCAAGAATTTTTGATTTGTTTGATCAATTCTCATTTTCTCATTACCAAATGTCTTATTTTGTATTTGTTATGTAAGGAGAAGTTAGAGTTTGATAACTGAAAGGGATGAAGAACAAAGAACTAGTATAGAGAGAAAATGACAAACCAAATCCAGTTCCTTCGAACAAAATTCAAGAAACAAAAGGAGAGTTTCATTCATTGTTATTAATGAGTCAATTGTAATTTAATTGGTGGTTTGAGACAAAGGTTCAGTCTTGTTTCACGTCTCGAAGATCTATATTCTTTAAAGGTTTGTTTGTAAACAATACGTCACCTGAAATCCGCCAATAGGATAAGAATTTTCTCGGCCAAACTCGTTAGAGATAGAAGTCGGCTACACTCTTCTTTTTATGGCCGACACTGAAAGTTCTTAAATATCATTTTAGCCTCAAATGTTCTTAAATGTTAATTCTTGATATATATATGTTATTTGCCGTCCGGGAGGTCCGTATTGAGAAAAACTGTACCAGAGGTCTTGCGTAAGGACCGAGTCCAAAGTCCGAGGTCCGTACCTACACCGAGGGCACAGTTTTTCTCAATACGGACCTCCCGGACGGCAAGTAACGTGTTTATTTTTTCCCCCTGTGTTTTCGTGTTGTTTTTTTCTTTTTAAAGGCCTACGTTCAGACTGTCTTTATTCAGCAGGTTGATATTAAATTCACTGTCTCTATGAAAACTTTATTCGTCGTGTATTATGTCAAAAAAAATTCTAACAATGTTTCCAAATGTTAACGCTTTATAAGCTTAGACTTGCAAAACTAAAAAAAACTGAACCTTTTGAGTTTAGTCGTCTTTGCTTGTCAAGAAGTCGCCATTGGTATTTTACCACGGGCAAGATTGTAAAATTCCGCCCGCTCAGGGAACCAGTCAGATTGCAGGATTCGTTTCATCTTGCCCGCTCACGCGCCGAAAAAATAAATAAATAACCATACAGGTCTGTGTGTACCCTAGAAATACGAGCTTCGAAATTTGATATACAAGAAGCTTTAAAGAATTAAAAAGAATATTTCCAGGTATTTTACTCTAATTACAAACAATCGGATTTGGTGCCATAATGTAACAAAAAATAAAGTTCTCGAGTGGTTAACGATGTTTGACTCGTAATCGTAGGGTCCCGAGTTCGATCCCCGGTCAGACCATCGTGTTGTGTCCTTGAACAAGACACTTTACCCGACTTACTCTCGTAGACTCAGCTGTACTGTAATTGAGTACCAGTTCTGCTGGGGGACTAACCTGCGACAGATTAGTGTCCTGTCCAGGAGGAGTCAAAAAAACTCTCATCTGTTTAACACTACGAAAAGCGGAGATAAGCGCCGACCGATTGAGCAACTTAGTCTCCAGAAAGGATTTAACTTTTGGCTGCAGAGTTGGATTAAATTACTTTATAGGCTCTGACTAAAACTCCTTATCAGAAAGGAAAGCCTTGCATTCCAATTTTGATATTTTTTTATTACTAAGAAAGTTAAACAGAAAAATTGCTGCTGTTGCAGTTAGCTTATCGGTCCCAAAAGCTTTGCTTATTTCCACCTACTTGCAGAGGTTGGGAGAATTTAGCGTTGTATCGAAGACAATCATTCACGGGGTCAAAACTTCGTATTCTCTACACTAAATATGTTATACTATATTTGATACTGTAAGGAGAAGATAGATGTTGATCACTTCGTAGGCGTTAAACAGTGAAACTTTACTCTAAAGAATGAATTTTGTATAAGCAGGACTTACGAACAAGAAATGAAAGACAAAACCCCCAACTGACAACTTTCAGTTTTTTCAAAATGTATCTCAATCTTTTGCATGCATGCACGAACGCCTTAACAAAGAAAATACTTGTTGGATATTGCGTTTTCTTGGCGTTAAGTTCAAATTGAAGTTATCGTTATTTAAAAATTCAAGTAAAACGAACGCTAATGATACTGCTGTAGTAAATACAACGCCAAAACGAAAGCTGGCGCGTTCAATAAGTCATGCGTATGAACGTCGTTAATAACAACTGCTTGCGGCAAACATTTCCGATTCTTTAAAATCTTATGATCGCTAAAATTAAAACACGCACGCCGTTTAATTTATTTTAAAATTATCGGGTCTTCCGTCTTCCTCTTAATTTTTCTTAATTCAAGTGACAGAAAACTTTGTTATAAATGAACCAAAGACATTGAAGTAGTTGTCAAAACCCAACAAAATGACCATTCAACTAGCACATCTTGATGAGTGATATAGCCTGATTCAGTAAATACTAAAGTTTTGATAATTTAAAAAAAAATTATGCTTAATAAGATGGCAATTTTGAATATTGAAAACCCAACAGGAAATACGAAATTAATTGGAAGTGTTCGGAAGCCAAGCTTGATATTCTTAAACTAAAAACTGCCAGATATAGAATATTTTTCCCCTGCAGCACTTTTGTGCCCCCACACTTGATGTAAAATTCATCTGACGTGAAATTACATTCTATATTGATGAAATGAGTCGTGCAACAGAAAACGCAAACCGATTAGCTATTTCTAAAATACACACAACACAAAAAAATGAACATTTTCTTAAACGCTAACCGGCATTTCTGAACACTTTCTTTATAAAAGATGCCAATTAAGATTTACATATACAAAAAATAATTGTGTCTGATAATAACTTCAAGATAGACAAACAGCAAACCGACTCGTTTTCTTCAAGACTCCAGGTCTACTGATTATTCATTAGCGAGAAATGCACGGTTTTTCTTTCGACGTACTCGCGACAAATGTTTTGCTTGTTGCCGTGCGGAACTAAAACCCAACTCTTTCGATCTAGTTACTTAGTTGTATATACTGGGTTTAACATTGCAAGGAAAAAGGCGGGATGGCTTAAAGGACCCTAGACTGGCTCTTGAAAAACTTTCGAATTCGTAAGAATAAAACTTTCATTAATTTCTGAAGCCGCCTCGATCTAGAACTTAACTTGTACCTGTAGGCAATTTTTGAACTTGACTTCATTAGTTCTTTATCTGAAATAACCTTCTTGTTTTCTTTTCCACTCGAGTAGTCAAGTATCCAACTCAAAATTTTCATTCACGCGACACAAAGCATATATGGCCATTATAATATACACTGTATGAAGGATATAAAACATCATAGCTTTGATCGATTTTTTCCGTAAGGCCGACGCGCGACTAAAACGAAACAGTCTTAATAGCCTTAACAATAGTGATTTGCACTAGATCTGGTTTTAAAGCTGCTCATTCTAGCTTTTAACAATTTCTCAAAACTTCAAATCAAAGACCATCAAAACTGAAGTTAAGCCCAAGTTCTCAAGGTCAAATTTACAGATTTTTATAAAAAGAAATAGCTTTTCCTTGCAATTTCTTGCGGTCTGACACTGAGAAATACAAAACCTTGACATACAACATATATGTCACATTCAGTTTCCAATTTCAAGTTCAAGAATTTGAAATAAAGATGTTTTTCTTTTGATAGTACTCGAGTTCCACAAACCTTGCAAGGTTTTCGCACTGAACGATCGCAAGAACGATTTCAAACTTGTTTCCTTGCTAAGAATTGAACAGGAGTGAAACACAATTATGACACAACACTTAATGGTGCGTGAACATGCACTCCTTGGTCTGCGCTCGGCAAACGCTGAACAGAATGACGATTTAAATCAACTCGCATTTCCTATAAATTGAATGCTCATACACTGTATTCACAACTTTTTAACCAGTTCTATTACTAAAATAAAACGTATGACCTTCTTCATTTGTAATTTCTTATGTTCATGCCTATACTCTGCAAAATTCTAAGAAGTAACATATTTCTTAAGCAATATATGGGTCAAGTGAATTTTCCTTCGACCAAGTAGAACTCAAATCTCACTTATCCCATGGACAAGTGGGAAAAGGGAAAAGTTGATTGCCTTGAATTATACTTTAAATTTAGTGGTCTCTTGTAGATTTTTTGTTTTGTATGAAGTCCTTTTTGACACCATAGTTTCCTCATCAATCTAGGTGAAATGTCAAGAGCTCTGCATCTACTACTTTTAGTTTTTCGTTGACAAACTTTTGGACACGACTTCAATTCGTGGTAAAAATTACATTTATTTACATAGCAATCAATTCTAGATCATTTCGGTACATTTTTGGCTGTATAACTGCGAACGATTCTTCGTACTTTTCTGCTTTTTTACAAAACGCGTTGCAATTGTTATACTGGGATTCTGCTCGCTTCTCTATCACGTGTAGCACGAGGTCTGTGTAACTCACATACTTAATAGAAACTAACTGCGCGTAACAAGAAGGCTGCTTTCCTCCATAAAAACTGAGTCTTTATTGTGATAATAATTAGAGATAGCAGTTCAGCCTTCCCAAATATATCACAATCATTTATCATAGTCATGAAACATTCATGTACAACCAGCAACTTATACAAGGCTAAGTATAAAAGAACGACTATAAAGTAATTGCTATAATGGCCACTGGAATGAACGATGCACACTTTAAGTTGATATTTAACATTAATATAAAACAGAATATAGTAAGGCATATAAAACTTAACACGATAATCGGCGATTTAAGCTCGTCAAATTTT
>JAOBRD020226807.1:0-25393 GCA_027575215.2 Hydrozoanthus sils
AATTGAGTTCTCAGTTTTTTCAAAAATATATTCTTCTTACCGACCACTAGCGTGTACACACATTTCATCTTTAAACACTGAACTATTAATATTATGAGGTGTTCATACTGGCATGCAAAATATCTCACACTTTCATTCCACTAGCCTAGGCCAGCAATAGCATTATCTGGAGTTCATGTATGGTATAAAGGAGATTAATGCGCATATTCTCTGAAGTCCATGGGTGGTGGAACCAGGGGGCACTGACCCCCTCCCCCCCAGTAATTTGGTTAGGGGGTCTGGGCCCCCTTAATAGTTCTCTAGCTAACATCACAATTTCCATTGTGCCCCCCCCCCACCCACAATAATTTTTTGCTTCGTCCGCCCACAATTTCTTAACAGTTTTAACACCAAGGATATCTGGTAGCAATATATATTGTACATAAAAGTATTCATTTTGTATTGGGAATCATCATCAAAATAATTGTAAAACTGATATTGTCTTTATAAAAAAGATTAGTGTGTTAATCTTTGACGATAGTACAAAAGTAACATTAACAGTAAGAAATTTGAGAAAACTTTGATGCCAGCTAAAGGGCATAAATCAAGCTGGCTGTAAGACTTCAATAAAGATCCACTAAGGTTTTGTCTTAAATATTATGATTAATTTGATCAAGACTTTCGCAATGAACCTTAATTCTTAAAACTCGAGAAATAAATTTAAGATCTGACCACCAGAAACCTTTTGCTATGTCAAAACTTTAATATTTATCCTTTTGATGAACTTGTTTAATACTTGTTTACTCATTAATTATTTTTAAAAAAAATATGTTCCTTAACTTTTCAGTAACTTTTAAAATCATGTTTTAAGGTAAAAACAGACACATAAAAGAACCATCTTACAGGTAAAACAAACCTTGCTTTTTGTCTATCAGACTACTTCCACACACACAGAAATTGGATGAATCAACAGTTGCCATAGAAACACAACCCTACCAAAATGCAAAGAGAAATTAACATTCAATGATTAATCAAAATATTTGAGCTTTGGCAAGTTATTGAGCTACAGAACTTTAAAGTCAAGACATTGCTTAACAGGAAAATCTTAAAAATGTTAAAAAGGCTAAAAAATGTTATGATAAAAAACTGTTAAAATCTGAACATTTTTGAGTTAAAAGTTATCCCAGAGAATGTTATGGCAGTTTGTGTAAAGCATATTAATTTTAAATTGTAGCTCAAGTTATTCCAGCGGGGAATAAGGTCATGGTTTTGTAACAATTATTGATTTACTTGTTAAGTGATAGATGTTTTTATTGAATAAAAATCCTTTCAAAGATTTAACATTTGAAATGATTTTGCACTGTGTAAATGACTCTCAAACTGAAATGGTGTTATTTGTTTTGTTTAAGGTTGCAAGCAGTTGGAGTCGTTACGTTCTGACATTCTTACTGCAATGTTACACATGGCTTCACCAAAAAGATTCGCCACAGGAAAAATTGCCTTCATATATAACAGCAAACTACCGTAATTGTTCTAATTCAAGTGCCAGAAAAAAATAATTTCAGATTTTATTGGCTCTTAAATTGGGGTATGCAAAAAACTATTTTAACCTTGTGGCCCTTAAATTAGAGGAGTGCTTAATAATTGGAGGAAAAATTAAAATGTTTTTACAAACAAAATCATGCTACTTGAACATTATAAAATTGAACATCATAAAACTGAGTTAAAGATTTCCCCTCGCAAAAAGCGGAAGTCTAAAATAAAAATGATCTTTAAATGAAGGTCACAAGCCAGGAACAGAATTCCGATTGATACAGTTTATTTATTTCTGCTCAGTGGTTGTTATTCAACTCATAGATTCTCATATTTTTAAGTTTCTTATCTAAAATGATTCAAGTCATGAATTATTCAGTTGGATGGTGCTTAAATTGGAGGGGCACTTAAATTAGAACAATTAAAGTACTTATTAAAATAATAACTGTATTAGATAAGACTCAGACAGTTAAAAATCATAAGTCTACCAATGAAAATAAAATGCAATTACCAGGAATATGACTGTAAAGTTTCAGCACATGTATGCACAAGTTTTTCATCAATTTATTAAAATTAATAACTAATACTCTTTTCTTGTTTTTCAGTTGGTTACCTCATTGGGGAATGAAGTAAAAAGTGAAAGCCTCTGAAGGACTTTACTGTACACAACTTGATGGTTCATTCTTTCACTGCCACAATTTGAAAGAGCATTGCCTATGTCTGAGATGCATAGAGAGCCATCGGACCCTGTAATGAAATTCACAAGAGGCATTTTTAAAATACTTTTATAAATTTGATATGCAGTGGCCCTTGCTTAGTCAAATTTCCCTAATAATAACTTCCCAAAATATAGCATTGATACATAATAATTTAGCTCTGAATTCCAAACAAACACAAAAACATGTTCAATCTATTTTTGTGAATCACTAAAAAATGTAAGCATTTCTCTTTCTGAATTACCATTGCTACATAATGCTGTAATAATTATTCAGAACAACATGTAGTGTCATGCCAAATAGTCAAGTTGCAAGCACCATGAAGGTCACACTGCTTTTAAAAACTAATTTTATTCCTGTGTGGACAAGTTTACATTTTTTTTTCACATTGCTCATGTTTAACCTTCTGCACTGGTCATTAACTATTTAATTTTATAGAAACAACCCCTTTCATTGATCATTCACAACGTTTTCTGAAAATTTTTGAGCCTACAGTTTTAAATTGTGCTGACAGAGGTAGTTAAACTGCTTGGATACAGGCTTCTAAGGCCAGGAATAACAATGGTGTCCATTTACTTTTTTCAACCAATTTGTTTTGCTATCTCTAAAGCTTTATTTTGGTTTCCCATGATTTTTCTAAGGGATTTAATGGTCTACATTGCAGATAAATAGTGTTTCACAAGAAGTAATTTTCTACAAATAATTGAAAAAGTTCAGGATTTGGCCCAGGATTTTTCCAGCAATCATTTCAGTTCAAAATATCCCTAAACAAGAACTTACACCTGAAAATGGGGATGAGTGCTTACACGAGCATGGGCACTTAATTAACACACCAAATACAGTACTGACAAGACTTAGAACACCACAAATTTTAGAAGCCAACCATCAGACTCATCATTGAATGTGGTTCAAATTATATCAACCTTAAGCTAGGCTAAGTATACTCAGGCTGTAGTCAATATAACCAAGAAAAATACAGTAGGTTAATTTGTGTTGAAGAAAGACACTGAGTAATTAATTTAGAAAAACATAGAACTTCATCTTACAAAATGTTAAGAGGTCAGGTCTGTTTTTCCCCATTGTACAAGCTAATAATTTCACATCCTGCAAACAAAGTCAAAGGTACAGTTTGAACATAATCATTACTAATCAATTTTATATTCTCTCAATCTTCAAAATAAAAAAATTGAAATTATACAATAAAACACATTTCCTATGGCTATGATCTACTTTTTATTATAAACACATAGGGATGTTTGGGGAATTGATAAAATACTTGAAAGTCAAGAAACGTCCACAGAGAATGACTTTCAAGTTTTTATTTTTTTCAATTAGACCATCATTCTCCATCCCAGGTGTTTATAAAAAGTATATAGTTACAGGAAATTTCATAAAATAATCAACAAACAAAACAAAACAAAAATCTAAGAGAGGCAAAAATTATTCTCAAAATCTATTACAAAATTAACTTCTCTTTACATGTATGTCAAAAGTATGTCTTACAGACTTAACTAATTTACTGGCCAGGTGTTATTTTATTTTAACAACCAACCCAAAAATTTTCCTGCAATCTCACTGGATAAAACATATCACGTGTTACAAAATTGGAAGGTTATCAGCGAATATACCCCTTCCAATTTGAAAGTTATCATATTGTGTCAACTATTTTCAAAGGCAGTGCCAGACAGCTCAAAAAAGTCAATAAAGTGCGCCGAAAACATATTTGAAGGTAAAAATATCTGCGAGTCCGCTTTCACTAAACAACAGTTTCAATAACAAGCTTTTAACTAAACCAGACAAGTCTCAAAAAATCTGCAAAATAATCTTAAAAGCTTAAAACTGAGAGTTTATATTTCATCTAATTTCAATTAGTGTGGAGGAGAAAAAATTATTGGGAGGGTTATAAAATAAATAAACCCCTTTTTGGCTCATTGGTATATTGGAAGATATAATGTCCTTGGCTGATAGATGTCCTCAAAATTTCTCAGTTGCCCTTGAAGCTTTGCTTCTTGGCCAACTGTTCGTTTTTGGACAATCTATCAGCCATGGGCATTATTCTCCAATATACCAGCTGCTGGAAGGGGTTTATTTACTAAACATTCACTTGTAATTAATCAATAATTATAGTAATTATTGCTAGTAACAGTAATCTAATTTTGATGTAATAATATTGCATTCATTCGTCAAAAAACTTCTTAAATCACATTGTGTTCCTGCTGTCCCCTGGCCGATGTTCTGACTATCGTTTGACAGCCAAATGTCAAAAAATTACTTAGCCTCACTTCCATGTACTAATTAAAGCATGATAAAACACTAAAGACATTTTGTTTTCCACATTTCTCTTGCTTTCTGAAATGCTTGTCACGTTTTATCACAGTTTAACACAAAGCTTTAGGCTTCTCTATTTGTTAAATAAAATTATGATTTTTAAATACAAAAAAAACAATGGTCAGAAAAATATTAATAAAACCCTACTAAAATAACTACAATTAACTAAAAGGTTAAAAAAGGCTCCATACTTTTTGGGGTGGCTGTAGTTGGCAAGATGTTAAGAACTTTCTTTCTTCTTCTTGTTTCAAAAAAAGAATATCTAACCTATATTGCTTGTCTGGGGACTTCTGTATCAAGATAAAACAAAAAGTTAGCTTACCATAAACTGAAAAAAGCTACCAATCACAAAACATTGTTTCCACTAAATTAAACAGTCAAAAGTGTCCTGAGAAGTTGACAGTACCCTTTCACTATAAATTAAGAATTGAAAATCTTATGTCGACAAAATAATTTTATACAGTACAGTATATGATTTTATATAACCCTATTTCTTATACCAAGAAAAACAATTACAGTGTCAAAACAAAATGTGACAGTCCATGCGAAAACCGACCTTTTTGAAGCACAAATGCAAGCGTGTTCAAACGTTTTTTCCTTACGTGCGTTCGAACACATGAACACATTCGAGTTTAATTTTGCGAAAGCAGTTCGTTTTTTGGCAAACGCAGTTAGTTTTATGAAGAACATAGTTGGTTTCTTGAAGTACATGGTTCATTTACTAAGTCAAGAAAACAGTAATCAGTCAGTTAAAAGTAAGGGTTCACTGTCGGTTTGTTCTATTTGCAAGTCTTTTCATAATATGAAATCAAGTAAAATACCATCACTTCGTTCACTTTTCACTGTGTATTGTAGCATCCTTCATGATTTTCATACCCCTCTGCAACGTTATGCACGATCGTGCTCAAATCGACCGAATATCGAGGTCATAGAGAGATGGATTATAATCAAACATTGGAAGTGTTTATTCTTTAGTTTTAGAAAGTGACTTAACCAAATATGATTTGAGAAAGGATAGGAAGTTTTTGAACTTTTTTAGGTTAACCGCTTTGTTTCGAGGCAGGAACAACAACAGTATGACGCAGTTTGTTGACACAACGATTTAGCTGTCCTCTTGTAATTATTTTTTATTAACTTTTTCGTTGCAATCAAAACAATAAAAGCCCGTCTATGATTAATTGTAGGTGGCCACTGTTTTGTTTTTGATAACAGAATATTGAAAAAGTAGCGAATACAATGTGTAAGTATATTGAAAAGCAAATTGATAAGAACACATGCACGAGGAAATAATAATTATTTTGTTACAATTTTGCATAAGAAAATTATTTGTACTAGTTGTAGCTACTGCTGAGTGACAAGAATGAGCAAAAGGTCACCATAAGCTTCCGCTGTGATTAGTTCATTTAAGAAAAAATTATATTTAACTTCAATCTTGTAAGACGATATTTGCTTACAGATAAGTGGTCAAATTTGAAAAATGTCTTACGCATGAAACATAGCCTTTTTGCAAACCTTTTGACACATTTGCTTACCTGAAGCTTTTGAAGCTTTTGCATAAGATGTCAGTCACAATCTCCAAGTATTCCTGAATTTATTCAACAAGTTTTCTTAAAACTTTATTAATATAATAATGTGGTAGTAATGAAAACTAAAACACCTATCATAAACATTACTCTTAAAATACACTGAATAGGCTCTCAGTGCCTTTAGATTACCCTAACTCCAAGTACTCTTGAATTTATTCAACAAGTTTTCTTAAAACTTTATTACATAAGAATGTGATAATAATGAAAAGAAAACAAACAAAAACACCTATCATAAACAGTAAACTAAGACTTAATGTGTTGTTCTTCTTTGAATACAGTTAGACTCTCAGTGCCTTTAGATTACTTTTTCTAGCCCTATATCTCTTATTCCCCTGCACTTTGAATCTATCTTCTTTTCAATTTTTCACCATGCTTTGTCCTCGTCTTCAGAAGCGGTAATCGCGAAAAACGCAAATGTGAACGCTGCAGGATAAGATAACAGGAATGTCTAAATCAGTCGATAATCACGATTGTAGTTCATTGAATTTATCTTGTCTGGATAAACAGTGAAATATATAATATATTTTATCTACCAAGGGGCTAAACATGGCTCCACCTAGACTTTACAAAAAAAAAGGAGAAACGGTTAAATGCATCATACCAGTTTTACTTAGAAAAGTAAGTTGTGCGCACGTAAATTGGTCATATCAGGTTTTGTTTTGAAACTGTAAATTGCAAATTTTGTTTGGGCAGACAATATGACTAAACAGCTACTAGATAATTAGTGCGAAAACTTTCATAATACGTTTGCTAAATCTATTTTTCTTATAGTAAGTACCTTAGTCTGGTGTCATAAATTATATAATGAAGTTTAAAAGTACCAGATTGTTACTAGTAATCTTACCTGTAAGAAATTTAAGGCAGTTGGGATCAAACGCTGATTTGTTTTCAGCTCCTTTACAGTTGCAGTCTAGGAGTTCTTTCTTTGTGAAAACAATTGGTAACTAAAGGCATTTAAAACTGCTAGATGGCGGCAGGTTGCACATTTCATTACTGACTTGATGGAGCTTACTGTCGTGGCGGATATTGAAGGATTGGCGACGAGCTGGCATATTACCTTTGTAGCAATTGACAGGAGTCGATCTGTTTTCAGTGAAGCTGGTACTTTCTGAGGCTGCTAGCGAGATAGATTTTTGCTTTTCTCTAGTAAGGATTGGGGAGGGCTCTGTAGCTGGGCTGTCATCCAGGAGTACATCGAATAACCCTTTTAACACAGGGTTGTGGCTATGTCTTGCGTTGCTGTGTCCACAACGATCAGTTGTTCTTCCACTACAGAGACCCTGGCCTCGACATTGGTAACTGTTTCTTTTAGGTCTTGCAATCGATCCCTCATTGAACTTATCTGCGCCTCCATGCATTTCAACAACTGAAAGGATGTGTTTAAATAATCTTAATGTGATGAAATATGTAGTAAAGTATCTACACAAGAAAGTCTGAAGTTCTGGTTTCTCCTTGCCAAAAAATTTATCCACACATGCTTTCAACATTAATATCAGTTTAATCAATTTCATTATCAGTTCCTTAACTCTCTTATATGATGAAGACAAATACAAAGTGATACACTTTACCTTTTTTATCTTGTTCATCTGAGGGTCCGTACGATCTTGTTGTACAGGAGAAAGGTGCACATTCTAAAAAAAATAATACAAAAAGAAAATGATTATAACTCTGATGAAAATATAAAACAATAAGTAAAAACCAACCGATCAAAACCCAATGAAAAAAATATCAAAATTCGGATTGGAAAAGTTTGTAACAAAAAGTATATATACCTGAGATAAATACTTGTTTGCCATTTCTGCTATCACTGTTATGCACGTTGGGGCCTGGTTTTTGTCGCACATCCATTTTTTTTGCTTGGACTGTCTTCTCCCACTGCTTTTGCCTTTGGAGCTGACGTTCTTTTAGGGAGCAAACTGTTGCTGCTCTGGTGCATTCTGATTCTAAAATGAAAACAAAATGATAAGGATCTGCAACTGATAATAATCAAAAGCGAGTTTAAAGGCACACATTCTACATATAATATGACAAAAGAAAATTATTAGAACTCTGCAGATGAAAATAAAAAAACAATATGTCAAAACCAGCAGAATAAAACCTAAGTAAAAATATCAAGATTAACTTTGAAGGATATTAACAAATATTACTATACCTGAGGCAAATGTTTTAGATAGGAAAATAAATTTTGTTTTTAGCTGTTATAGTGGCCTGTAAAACTTTCTTTTTTGGCAGATTGCTAAAAGATTCAATCAAGCATAAGCTCACCTCAAGAGTCTTCTGTCGTTGTGAAGGGGACTGTTCCTTTTCTCTCTCTCAACTAAAACCTCATTCGCGTTTTCCGACTCACTTGAATCCATCTCCAGTTCGCTCGGATCCAGCTCTGATTGTGCTCTAAAATAAAAAGGGTTTGTCAGTAAAGATAGCAAACTATTGTAAGTTTGAAAATCAAGCAAATACAAGTAATGAACAATGAATCCAGCATGTTAATACTTACTGCTCAACACTAAAATCTTGGCAGGGCACCTTTTACCCTTGTGGATGTATTCTACTACATTCCTGACATTGACTGAACCTTGAGGGCATTGGAGTTTGTTTACACGAGCAACTGATGAAGCTTGCTCTAGTGGGAACCAAATCAGTGCCACAGTGGGAGGCTGCCATGATTTAGTTTTTTTTCGCATTGCCATCTTTGAATTCTAAATTGTCAACAGTAAACTAGCCAAAAGGAAATGATTCAAGTAAGCCTCTCTCAACAGTTTTAGTAAGTTGTTGTTATCCCGGTGATTGTTTGTTAATCTGATATCTGATTGGCTGATAATGACGTGTGCCATGACATGAGATGAAAACTGCTCGTGCATAAAGATCGAGCACTGAACCAATTTAACTTGACGATGTTATTCGTGGTAACAACAGCATTAATTTTTACATACTTTGCATCTCATCGGTGAAAGATCCAAACAAAGGATACAGTATAATAAGTTTTTGTATTGGTTGCTCTCATGGACTTGAAAGTAGAACGAGTTCAAAGAATAAAGTGATTGGAGTAGAAACTCTGCAACAAAATACTTACAGGAATTCAATTTCGCTGAGTAAGCTATCGTCCAGTCTCGAAACTAGTCTGTCACAAAACTTTCATGATCACTTTGGCAGTGACAAAAAAATCTACTGAAGGTAAGCAATTTTAAAACACTTCAAAACAACGGTTTTAAGTCGCATTCATTGTAAGTGTAAAAACAAAAGGTATCTATCTTTTCACTCCTGTTTAAAACTTACAAAGGAAACTTGCAATCATTCTTTCGATTGTTCAGTGCAAAAGCATATTAAAAAGTTTATGGAAGTACTATCAAAAGAAAAACATTTCGATTTCAATTTCTTGATCTTAGTATAAAACAAATCGAAAGCTACTGTGCATAATTATTATTAGCAAGATTGGTTAGTACTCAGTTGAAATTAATTCAAACTCGTCACTGCATTTCACAAAGGCTTGTGTTCTGCTAGCAGATTTGCTTACTATTAAAGTCGCTGCAATTAATTGTCCTATGTTCTTATTTTCAAAATCAGTGTTCGCAGGCAGATGCACCAAGATTTTTTGAATTAAAAAACGAATGCATGCAGGCGAACGCAGTAATTTTACGAACGAATGCAGGGCTTGTATTTTCAAACGCAGGGCTTGAATTTTCCAACGCAGGGATTATTTTTTCAAAGGCAGTCCTGCGTTTGTTTGAAATTAGGGAAACGCAGGCAAACACACTAAGATTTAAAAACGAACGCATGCAAGCAATCGCAGAGTTTGTTTTACAAATGCAGGTGCGTTTTTTCTTTTGTTTTTAACTGCTTGAACGCGTTCGTATTTGTGCTTCAAAAAGGTCGGTTTTCGCATGGACTGTCACAATATCTTCATAAATGGCAGGGATTTTACTTACTTTTTTTGTCTGCATTCAAATAAGCCTGACCAGCCTCACTTTGGGTAACAATTATTCTTTTAAAAGTTTAACTCAAGAGCAAAGCTGAATAGGCTAATTTGAAAGGAAACAAAATAACATTAAAATTACTGCCATTTATGAACAAGGTCTATAATAATATGTTTGTATGAATCATTTGTGGTACAACTTGCACAGTATAAAAAATATAATAAGTTTTCAACAATGATTAATATGTAATAGTTTACTTACTACATGCCAGAGAACAACCACAAATGTTTGGTTGTTTTGTCGACACATGTTACACCAAATAAACCTGAAATCACAACTTACAGTTATGACAGTTTTGTTTTTTTACTAATAAATTACGTACTTTATTCTTTTGAGTACACAATCATGTAAGCCTAAAAATGATTTCTGCTGCACAAAATTAATATTAATAACATATATGTAAACTCAGTTCAGTTAGTGTAGACAGATGTTAAGCCAAACAGTAATGTTATTATTACAAAAATTACGAAATATATAATCGGGCCTGAAACTTTTGGACATTAAATTTTGGACAAAAAAAATTTCAGACATTAAAACTTTGGACAGCGACGACACTGAATACATTTTCAAAACTTTTCAAAGTAAAACTCAACTGGTTTGACAACAACACCAATACCTATGAAACACAGAACATGCCAAGAGTAGTGACAGAAACAGTTTGATTCAAGAGATGAGACAAAATTCAGGGAAGGAACTTGTCTCTTTCTTGGAATTGTTTATTCTATCGGAAGATGATGCATTGAGTTACAAAACTACTTTGAAGTCTACTAAAAGTAATAGGTTCCTAACCACTCTAGGCTTCCTAATCATGTAACATTTAAAAGTCAGTAAATAATTTTTAAAACTTTTGGAATTTTAATCTTTGGATATTATTTTTTCCGGTTTAAATTTTCAGACAGTTTTTTTTGTCTGAAAATTTAATAATCCCACTACTTTCATATAATTGTTAAAGTATTGCTTTTCTAGATTGTGAGCTCGAGATGTGGCAGATCAAATGATAGAGAAATCTTCACAAAACAAGGACTTAACAGTTAACATAAATTAAAATAGTTTTTTTGTTAAATAAGCACAAAACCCAGCAGCTTTAAGAAGAACTAAAATTTGTACAATTAAAATAATATATCAGCACCAGTGATTGGATAAAATAATAATGAGTAGACACAACTTGCTCCTCTTGACCCAATATGGAATAATTTGTGCCCCTTACCCAATACGCATGTTATTTCTTTAACACAGTGAGTTAGATTTTGCATATTAGTTTGCCATGCAGGGTCTCATTTGCTTCACTGCACCACTGCAAAATGTTACATCAACTCTTGATCAATCTTCTATTATTTTAGTTAACACTTGGGGACATCATGCATATTTTGATAGCCGTTGAAAAACTACAGTAAATTTTCAAGTATAAAAATTTATTCTAAGCAAAATATTTTTAAAAGTTCCAAACATCTTCGATTAAAATCATCTTGAAATGTTTCCCTGAAGATGGTCTTAATCAAAAACAATTGGAACTTGTAAAAAAATTCTTCACCTTTTATATCTTTTTAATACTCTTGACAGAATTAATTTTTTTTTATATCTTTTTTTAAGTTACCAAGTGACTGGCTACAAAAATATAAGAAGTTCTTTGCACCTATCTTGTTCTTCTGTTGCCTTGAACTTCTTGGAGGGACTTTTTGTTTTGGGTTGTCTTTGAGTACATGTGGATAGCTTTGTCACACTGCCATTTTCAAACACGATAACTGGCTCATGATTATCTTCCACATCAACACACATTTCCTGGACTGGTTTTTCAAGCTATGTTAGGAACAAAACAGTGGACAAAAGAATTTGGTACATGTTCATTTATATGCAATACCAAGTTTCCTATATGAGGTCTTTATAAAAAGTCTTTACAAGGCACCATTGATCACAACCTTCAATTTTAAAGCAACATAATCATATGTGAGCATATTTTTTTTGCATAAAAATTCAGCCACCACAACAACTGGTCTTTGGACTGGTATCTTCACAACTATGGGTTTCTGCTTTTAAAATTTAAGTCTCAGGTGAGAACAAAGTTCTGTACATCTCACAGTTTGGATAGACTTCAGACACTGAGCCATGTAAGATTAAATACACATTTTACACTGCAAAGTAGACTGAAGATTGTAGATAAATGCTTATAAATACTAAAAGAATGTTTTCCTAATACCTTTGTAATAGAAATAACTGTGTTGTTTGCATGTTTGCATCTTATTAGTTCTGTCGTTTTTTGTGGCAACAACAAAATATTAATTACTTCAGTCTGAAGAAATTGAAAGACAGTGTTAGTACACAAGATCCTTTTTGTTTCTGCTAATCAAAAAGATTTTGTTATCTTTTAAAGAAATTTTTCCAGCAGAATAATATTATTACTCCACCATGGGTGACTTTTTAGAGATCCTTGCAATTTTTATCTCCTACTTATTCAAACAATATTGTTTTTATTCAGTATCAATTAAGTATAATTATGAACAGTGTAAAACAATGACATTGCTCAGAGATAGAGCTTTATGTTACTAATACATTAAAACATCTTGTACAAAAGGACTATTACTGACCAAATACTTTTGACAATTCTGTAGACCTGAGGAATCACCTGTCCACATACACAGATTCTAAAACAAGAAGAAAAAAAAGCATTAGTTAAAATGATGTTTTACTTTAAATAGTAATGTACAATACAAAACTACTGTTACTAACTTTAAAAAACAAAAATGCTGGGTAACCATTGTGAGTCCCCAAAAATACTTACAACAACTTACACCTATATACTTTGTTAGTTAAAATTACAGTATGTGAGGATGTGTGTACATATTGTTGCACAAAATAATATATTAGAGTATTGAAGTTAATTTCAACTTTAGCTAAAATCAATTTGTAAATTTTGTTTGGTAAAAAAGTTAAAATCTATAAAAAGTTTTACGGTTTACATGCATTAATTAATTGTTTCCAAGTAAAACTAAGTTTGTAAGAATCATCTCTATTAAAATTGTTTGGGTGTTTTTGATTTTCAATACTTTCTTTGATTAATCGTGATAAATATTTTTCTGTTTTGACAATTACTTGAGTGTTTTCAAAGTTTATGTTGTGGCCAGGGTTTAAAATGAATATGTTCAGCAACGGTGGAGAGATGTTGTCTGTTGTTAAGGAAAGTTTTACCGCATGAATTACTGTTCTATTGTACTTTCCCTTTTAGCACACGAACAATAGTTTTCTTCATTCTTTTATTACTTATGCTAATTTAGTTTTGTTTCACTTTTATCCGCTAGTATTTTTATCTTCTTATCATTCTGATGAAGCCTTCCACAAGAGAAGACGAAACGTCAATGTAAAACTTTTTATAGATTTTAACCTTTTTATCATGTTTTAACCATGCAAAAGCTTGAAGATTAGTATTTGTTTGATAAACATGCAAGTTTGAACTCACCACTTTATTGAAAACTGTTATGAAGTTCTTTGTAATTGGATCCTGGATGGCTGGGCATGTGACATCTTGGTGATGCTCCAAAGACCAACATTTGACCAGCTTCTGGTCATCCAGCTGCAATAATTAACAGCCATTCTAAGAATATTCTTTGATTATTATATGGTATGTGGCAAATGAGCCTTGTAGCACTCAATCCCAATTAATGTTAAATAAAGGTATAATTACAATAGGCTACATTAATCTCACTTAATTAGTGCCAAAGCAATGGTACCAACATGAACATACATATCTTTCACCAAAAAAAACCCCTGAACATCACACCTGAAAAAGATGCAATATTGACATCAATATGTCCAATGTTGTTTTTCATCTGCAATGACAAGAGTCTCATTCTAACTTAATAATTTCTTCTGACTGTGCTTTGTACTGTGAGGTAGCCTTTATTTGTATGGACTGAGGTCTTTAAGCATTGTGCTATTAATATTACTGTAGATTGCCAATCCATCAAGGTAACTTATTACTGCACATTCCTTGTTCTATACAAATACATACACATTAAAATAAGAAAAAAAACATTAGATGACAATAGGTGCAGTTGCTCCATAGGAATATCAAACTCAAAGAAAAGACAATAATGTCATTAATTGTGACAGCCGCTCAGTTCCCATCATTTGAATTTCTGCTAAGTAAATCACCTGGATAGGTGACGATGGCCAACCCAAATAAATCACTAAAACTGAAACATCCAACGACTTGGTTCTTTTTAACATTAGTAATTTTTATAACATCAATTCTAATATCCTCACTTTATAGTAAGGCAAATATAGCTAATTTCAGTGCTACAAATACACGCCTTGTTTTGGTATAGAAGATCAATTTCCGTAGTTGAAAGCTTCTCTAGGTTATTCTAAGCAATATCACTAATTATAAAGTATATCACCACACGTTCAAACAAAAAAGGATTACAATGACTTCAAATGTCTAGATGGATCACAAAACAACTGACAACACCAAACAAACCATTTCAAACCCAATTACAAGTTTATTTACTTACATTATAAACTTGTATACCTCTGTCTTTAAAAGTTAATATAACATGGTTGTCGTTGCAATGTTTTCTTATTCCAAGTAAAGATCCTTTTTTGAAGATTTTGCATAGCTCAAACGGCTCACCAAACTCCGCCATGTTTGTTGCACGTGTTACGAATTGACGGATCCTTGGCCAGCGGTTAGGTTAGTAAAGGATTTGAAGTGGAGGCATCCACGAAGTACTTAGAAAAAAAATGGCGGATTGTCTTTGAAAAAACCTTGTAGATTTGAGTAGGTTTTTCACAAATCACTAACAGGCTAATAGTTTTATATTTGCTGATTTATTGTAAAAAATGGAAACGCGCAGCAATTCCATTTCGTTTCGAACTTTCTGTTTATTACTATTTTTCTGGAGAACTTCGACTGAAGGGTGTAAAATAGGTTTGTCTTCACGGAAAGTCACTGTTGATCGATCAGCCCACAATTTAGGTTTTCACAGGTACATCGTTTTAAGGTTTATTATCACCATCGTGTTACCCGTATATAGTCATAGTAACATAGTAACAGTAACAGTAACACCAGTCTTCAAGTACAGTGGTTTTATACTTAACAGTAGATTTACACTGGATACCTTTAGTATATGAATTAGGGCAAATTTAACCTTCAGATTTTCTTTTAAAATAAGGAGAAAATAACTGTAACAAATGTTGGTCCGAAATGTAGTCTAAATTAGAAATACACAGTTTTTCAGGGATTTTGGAGCAAATTTTGGATTTGGTGGGGCACATAGTGCATCCCAACAAGTGCCAAAGGTGCAAGCTTTGTAGGTTCTAGGGGGATCTCAGTCTAAAGATCAAAATTTCCAAAGTTTTTTGGAGTTCTTTGAAAATGTGGTTGTTTCTATCATGAACCAAACACATTGTTAATTTCTGCTAGCTCCCCAAAGGAAAATCTTAAAATTTCTAACTTCTGAGGTCACAGGAAATGTATTTATTTTCATAAGTCAAAACTAGCAGAAAACAGCAAAAATATTATTGGTGGGGCTAAAGCCCACCCAGCCCCATAGCTCTGGGGTCTGTGCTCCTGACATCAGGAGAGGGAGTGGTGGATATAGGGTTCAGGAATGATCAGGGGGTCAGGTCTGATTAAGGGGTCATCACTGGAGCTATAATGGTACAGTTTTAAACAAGTGATGCTGGATCTAGAAACAAGTTTTAGTCGATAATTAGCCATTCAAATTTTGTAAATAGCAAGATCAAGTTTCAAAACAATGCTAGCTAAAGAGTTATTCACCAAAAGGTAGGATCAACAAAGTTAAATGTGTGTTATATTATTTATAATTATTATGTATGTTATATTTATTTCTAGTTATATCATTTTATATATTATATTTATGTTTATTTCTTGCTACATAATACTTTATTATTGTATTGTTTTATTATTATTATTATTATCATTATTGTTATTTACTATTGTGTGGAATCCAGTAAAGATTTGAGAGCTTCTGGGTAAACTAATGTTTGTTGTTTAATATCATATCCCTTTGTATTCAAACTAGTGGCAAACTGAAATGACTTTGACAGTTTATATCAAAATATATAACAACTATTAGCATTCTAACAATTTTATATTGAGTCGTAAACTGAGTAATGTAGTCATGAAGTGAAGACAATATTGTTTATTAAATATAGGTCTGCAACATTTTTTACTCATTTAAACTAAATTGACTCATCTCTCATGTGCAAGTTAAACAACTGATTAGTTCACTAGTCAAAGAAAGTTTCAATGCTTACTGGTAGTTTGCCTTTATTACTACTGACTAAAACAAAACCAATATAATAAAAAGGTAAAGTGATGCATTCATATAGTGCCCTTTCCATGTACATGCTCAAAGGTGCTTTACAATGATCAGTTTACTCCCAGTGGACCAGAAGCATATATAGGTGCAATAGGCAGCCGCTTCAAAGTGGTCCATGTATGCTGGTTCTCATTTTACCGATCCCGGAGGGATGGAAAGCTGAGTGGCCTTTAGTGGGAAAGAAGATCACCTAAATATTCAATCCTCGACCTGGCCGGGAATTGAACCGGGGACCTCAGGATTGGGAGGCAGAGATCTTACCACTGCGCCAGCCCCTCCACTATAAATAAATGTAGTTGACAACTTTTTATATTCTAGAAGCATCATAACAAAGGTGGAGTGGCTTACAGGCCAGAAAGGACTGTTTGTTGAGAATGAAGCAAACTGCAAATTCTTGATGAAAGAGTTTCTTCCAAGAGGAATGTATGTCGATCTTGATCAAATGAAGGAAAGAGGGGAGTCAACTGGACTTAAGGTACTACCTTTAGATTAAAAATGTACATCTCATGAAGTCAAACTATTTTAAGTAGGTAGTCTTTTAGCTGTTCCAGTTTATAACTTCACTCTTCTAGGGTAGTCCAAGAGTATGTGCAACTCCATTGAAAAGGTACAGAAGGGCCCCTTTTTTAGCCCAGTTAATGTTCATATTATTTTGGAAGACATGAAGGTTTGACCATTTGTAGATATTAGGGTGAAAGAAGCATATTTGGTAGGTTTAGTACCAAAGCTCCAACTGGAATGTACAATGGGTAGCATGGAGATTTGCATGATTAATCAAATCTACCAGTTCTTTCAACTTTAGTGAGAGACTTTTTAGCCTCATCTCCTATGTAGCAGATCTTTGTAAAGCACTTTGAACATAATTTGTTCATATGGAAAGGTGCACCACTTTTTACCTTTTGGCTGCTCTCCTGTATTCAACAGAAAATTTGCTGCAATTTTGAGAGCTGAGAAATTGCCATATAATTATAATAAACTGAAAAGAAAAGCATAATATAAGGCCATATGCCTAGTGTTATGTAGTTTGAGATGCTATTGGGAGATTAAGGGTGTACAATTCAAATGGCCTGGCCAAAAAAAGGACCCTCTTTATGGATTGATAGGTTAAGATAACTCTGATTTATAAGACTCTTAAGTATGATCTTTCTGCATAAGAATTGAATTAACTTTGGATAAACATGACAACTGTTCAAAGTTCATTTTTTGGTTTTTTAACATTTTTGACTCATGGAGTTACTTAAGAATTTAGGTTATAGAACTCAAGGCCCCTTTGGGATATGTCACCTGGGGTAATCGCTTAATTAATGTCCTTGTTCAAAGGTCTTGCACTTGCTGATTGTAGAGTAAAAGCAATGTCACCTTCACCTCCGTTGTTTTGAGGGTCTGGCACCAGGCATCAAACATTGACCTACCACATGGCAGACTGGCACCTCGTTTACTAGGCAGAACAGGTGGCCTCATGTTAGGTGTGGGTATACATTGGAGCCCACCTGCAATCAAGACTTCCATTATCTTATCTAGAGTTGAAAGCTCAACTACAGAGCTCTGAACTTTTTTAACAAACTTACATCAGCCCCAAAACTTAAACTACATTACTTATTGCTTAACAACACATTTGTATGTTTACTGTCCTGCATATGAGATGGATAAGCACCATAGATTAATGTCAATGTTTCCTGAATTACAAAATTATATACATTTTCTTTGCATTTTTGCCTTTGTACTGTAGCTGTAGGCATGAGAGTTGTAAAGATGTCCCATTGTGTAATGCATTCATTTGATACTCAAACAACAGGTTTTCAGTAAAAACAGAATTAACACAGAAGCACCAGCACAAAAATCCAGAGAGCATGAGATTTTTGTTGTTACACAAGCTGATGTGAACTACAGGTATTTTATATTCTTGAGAATTCCAAAATATGTACATACTTTTAATTAGTTTTGAATATCTTGTTAACTGCCACCTGCAGTCAATATTTTACACACATGTGCTTGTTTTTATATATCTTGCAGGTCAAGTTTCAGGCTAAATTTATTTCAACCTAGGTTCAACCTATTATTTTGAACTAACTCTATGCAAGGCACACTGCCTTTTTCAAAATGGATGTTATGAGGTATAAGGTTTAAGGTAAAATACTTTTAAGTCTTGGTCTTATTTTGGGTATTTTTCACCATGTCTGACAAGCAACCTTATCCTCTTTACCAAAAAAGTACACTAGAATAAAAATTAACTGACAGTGAATAATTTTAGGTTCAGATTAATTATTTTTGTAGTGTTACAAAATTGTAATTAAATGCATTTACAACAGGGAAGATAGAAAAGTGTTGACTGCTGTTATCAAATGGCCAGTTCATCTCCACTACCAAGAGCCAAAAGAAGTAGAAACATATGTTACATTATAAGTAAATGCATTTACAACAGGGAAGATAGAGAAGTGTTGACTGGTGCTGTTGAATGGCCAGTTCATCTACGCTATCAAGAGCCAAAAGAAGTAGAAACATATACAACAGTTTTCCTCCATCAGCCAAAAGTTTTTGTGCTTTGTACTAAAGGTATGCATTGTCAGCTAGCATCTGTTTTATAATACTTACAAATATCTTTCTCAACTTGAAAGGATTGCACAAAAGTACTCCTTATAGGGATCTAAGTTTAAAAGTAGTATTTTCAATACTTGAACTGTATTCCCACTAATTTTACAAAAGCAGTCCTTTCTGCACCTTTTTCTAGTATTTATATAAGAAGAGGACCTTAAAGCCACCAGAACATGATACTTCTTAATGGAGAACTATGTGATTTCTACCAACTTTATTTGAATTTCCATTATGGAGAAGTTTTACCATCTTATAATCCTACACTATTCATATTTAATCTTCAAAATCCAAGAGACCAGCCAGAGCAGGGGGAACATTTTGTGTTTCCAAAGCCTGTATTTCTATTAAAACTTTCTAAGTTGTGGTATAATCCTAGAGGCTTTAAATTAAGAGTGAGAAACAAGAGATAAGTCTTTAATTAGGGCGGAATTACCATTCAGTACACCATAACTAATTTTCAAAGCAAGGCTGGACAAGGCAACCCTTAGACTTCCATATAAGCCTGCACCCTCAGGCTCTGTGATTGTGCTCTTCACCAATGGTAACCATTGTTGGTTACTGGAACTTGGGAGAGATCTCTATTTTTGGAATTTCCCAATCAATACCCCATAGTCTACCCCAAAATAGAATAGGCCATCACATGTTCATGTAGTGAAGCAAAATTATGCAGTTGTACTCATTATGCCAGATAGAACTTTAAGAAAGAATGTGGTAAATTAGGGAAAGAATGTATCAACTTACTGTCAAGGTTCTTTTTACATATAGCTCAAAGAAATAAGAATCAGTACTACCAGTAATTGTAGTTATTGGAATAAGTTTTCCCAAAGGTCTTAGAAGTCTTAAAAACAATTAGTACACGTAAAAAGCATGCAACATTGTTTTTTTAAATTTTTCCTTTTAAAGAACACATTGCTCATGCATTAAACTAATTTAGATTTACAGCAGTGATATATTTGAATTGGAGGGATTGTGCAATGATACTTCTCCATATCTGCAGATGGGGAAAATATTTTGGAAAAAGATTGTGCAAATCTTGTTGAGGCACCCTGCAGTGCTGAGAACCCCGGTGAATCAGATATATGTAAGTGGCTGCCTCTTCACAATATACCACAAGTAAGTATGTATAAAATAATTTGAAACAAAACAAACTAAACCACGAGTGCACAGCTAAGGTAACAAGGAAGTGGCTGCAATGGACAGTTGTTTTGCTCTCATTTTAGCTTGTCAACACTGGATTACCAGGCCTCTGAGCGAGCTTAGATGAGAGCAAAGCATCTGTCCACTGCTGATTCTTCCTTGGCACTTAAGCTGCACACTTGTGTAGGTTAAGTTTCTTACATTGCCAATCTTCCTATGCTTTAGGAAAGCGCCAGAGACAAACTTAAATGATGGAGATTTCAGCCCTAGGTATCTGTTGATCACCTAAAACTGGGCATGAACTATATAAGAGTATTTCCAGTTTGACTATATTGTGCTAACATCACGGCAACACGGTCCCAGTTACTATGTGGTGACTGAGGTTTAAAGAGATCTAAAATTATAGGTCCATCATGGGAGTTATTGGTGCTGGATACAAAGACCTTGTGTTGATCTCAAATGAGAGCAAAACAGCTGTCTACTGCATGCTGCCACTTCCTTGTCATCTAAGCTGCACACTCATGGTTAAGTTTTTTATATTGAAACAGTTTTCATGCTGGTGAAAATAACACAAAGGTCAATTAGTGTGAGAAATGGCATGGCCATTTAATTTTGTTAATTTGTTTTAAAGCAATACTTCAACAGCAGTTAAGGAGCAAGACACTTTAGAGGAGGTATGAAAATTTAAACACCTCTGACTTTTTCTTCAGGTTGGTGTAAATCAGAAAGAGATGGATCTAAAATTTTCAGTTCCTGTGGGCTGCAAGAAACACAAGACTATTGTTATACTAGGAACAACCTTGTGCACAGTAATTGGAGCATTATACATCCTGTGGCCAAGCCAATAGGTTCTCACAAATCTTCAAGGGAATTGTTTAAAAGAAAGAGCTGGATCTAAAGTTTTTTTATTCCCGTGGGCCTCAAGAAGCACAAAACCATTGTTATACTAGGAACAACCTTGTGCACAGTAGTAAGTTGGTGCATTGTACTTTCTGTGGCCAAGCAAATAAATTCTCACAACTCTACAAGAGAATTGTTAAACAGAAAGAGCTGGGTCTAAAGTTTTCTGTCCCTGTGGGCTGCAAGAAGCACAAGAACATTGTTATACTAGGAACAACCTTGTACACAATAGTTGAAGCATTGTACATTCTGTGACAAGGCCAATAAATTCTCACAAGTCTACAAGACAATTGTTAACTAGAAAGAGCTGGATCTAAAATTTCTTGTTCCTGTGGGCCCCAAGAAGCAAGAGAATGTTATTATACTAGGAAAAACCTTATGCACAGTAGTTAATTTATAGCGTTGTAGATTTTCAGATAGAACGGCAAATTGCGACTTTTGCCAGTGCTCTCTAGTGTATTAAATTTTCATCTTTTTCGGACGATTCGAATCTCTTCTATGAACATAAAAGCCTCCTAGCCCTCGAACATACAGTGAGCGAGCAGTTAACTCATGTTCATGAATGGCTAAGGGCAAATAAACTGTCACTAAATATTGACAAATCAAATTTTGTCATTTTTCACCCTCCTCAAAATAAACTAAACTTTAGCGTCAAAATAGTTCTTAACGATAAAATATTGAAGCAAGAGAATTATATCAAGTATCTTGGGGTAATAATTGATTGTCATCTAAACTGGAAAGCACGTGTTGCATTTTTAACCAAAACGTTAAACCGAAACATTAGGGCTTTGACAAAACTCCGACACTTTGTAACGACTGAAATTTTTACTAATCTATACTACTCACTATTCTATCCTTATTTAACATATTGTCTCATAGCATGGGGAAATACGTACAGTACCTCAATTAATCCTTTACTTATCCTTCAAAAAAAAAGCAGTTCGTATTATGACTTTTTCTTATTACCGTGAGCAAACTAAGTATACTGAAACTACCTGATCTCATTCATTATAGCAATGCAATCTTTATGTACGACTACCACCATGGTAATCTACCTAGTCTTTTTAATTCGTTTTTTACTAAGGTTAGTCAATCACACAGTTACAACACAAGACTCGCATCAAAATCGTCGTTTTGTGTCCCGCAAGTTAGAACTAATTATGGTAAGTACAGTATAAGATACACGGGCGCAATAGTATGGAACTCAATTGACGAACAATTAAAAAATCTTAAAAAAAACAGAGTTTAAGAGGAAACTGAAAGACAGTCGGCTGGCGGTTTAACAAGCTGATTAGATTGATCGCTCTAGTGTTTTACGTTTTTTTTATGTTGAAAACGCATTCCAAGAAATCGACTTCGAATGCTTCTAAACCATTAGAATACATGACTGTTACCATAACTTAAAAATAGTGTCTTATTGTCTTGAATTGCCTAAGCTATACGTATACAATTTATCTTTGCGGTTTGAAAAGCTGATTAGTTTGACTACTCTAGTGATTAGTGTCTTACTTTCGTTGTCAGTGGTTAAAAAGGCAAGAAATTGAACTCTGAACGCTTTTTCACAATAACTAGATGTAGTAGTATCTTCATATTTTCAACCTGTGCCTTGTAAATACATTAGCTATACATAAAAGTTATTGTATTGTATTGTATTGTATTGTATTGTATTTTTGACGAATATTCACCTTTACTTCACTTGCGTCGAGGTCCGCCGGACCAATTTTAGTGTTAAAAATTAGATAAAAAGGTATAGCTAAATATCAAAATGGATGCAATTTGCAAACTTAAAAATGAATACTAAACCATATTTAATTGAACTCTGTATGGGTTGTTTTCTCCGATTTCAATTGACTGGTCACCGTTTGACAAGAAAAATAAAAGCATGAACTACCATGTCACACAATCGTTAAGATTATGAGTACCACGTATTACCCGAGGCTTTCTATGATAACAACTCTTTTTAGCCGCCTTTAAAATTTTTAGTCTTAACCCGTAAAAAGTTAACAGAAATCCTGCATTGTACATTCTGTGGAAAACCCAATAAATTCTCATAAATAAGGTGTAGTGAGAACACAAGTCCAATTGCAGTTTCTTATAAAACTGCCGTTACAAGGGAAGGTCGCCATCCATAAATTTGTTGAGTAATGTCCCAACTCAAAACATTGTTTCGGACAAACTACGACACAGAAGTTAGTTAATGATGTGCTGCTGACATTAAGCTCTAAGAGTCTTTACCCATAGACTTTTAGCAAGTACCGCAAGAAGGTACGCCAACGTACTTGCTATGGGGATTTGCAAATTAACTCTTTACTTACAGTCATACCGGATGTTTCTTTGCGTGGTGATTTGCAATATTGCGGAACGAATTTGGTATTTTTTTTCGCAAGCTGTCAAAGCAACTTGTAAGTGTAATAAGCAAGTCGCCGAGGTTCACCGGATTACAGTAAACTGCCTGAACTGTAAAACTTCGCCGCTACTCATTTCGTGCAAGTCGGTCATCCAACAATGCCCTGGGTCATCCTGATACACTCGGGCTCTTTACAGTGTATCAGCCCCAGAGTGCTCGAATATTTGGGTACCCAGGTCACCCGACTTTAAAGGTAGGGGAGGTTAGTTGAGAATTTTTGTCTTGCTATTTACTGCTTAAAATTTAGGATGGCTCAAGGAACCATTTTTTGCACTATAAAAACTATCAGATAAATACTTGAAAAAGGCATCAAACTCCCAGTTAAGAATAAAACTATACAGGCAAGAACGTCATCCATGGAACAGACCGCTTTCATGCACTCCTTAGCCTGAGACAAAAGACGAAGCGGCCATGTTGGTGCCCTAAACAAAAGTTCTTTTGTTCAAGGGCACGAACATGGTCGCTATGACGTCAGGTGAAAACGATCTATAACGTGATGTTTTAAGCGGTACATGTATTCACTGAAAATATATAAATTCACTACAAAGTAAAGAAATAAATATACGACGTTGAACATGGTCTCGCAATTTCAACACAAGAGTCGTCAAGAATAAGCCGGATCACCTGCGCAAATTGTAAGGGAGAACTTGAGTGAGAAACTAAAGATGAACAGTTGATAAAAAACTGTTCGCAAAAGGAAAACAGTTTGCTTATTTGGTTCAAAGAATGTGACAATGCGGAATCAAACAATGCATAAAGTCTTATAAGCGTCATCAAACTTCACAAATTGAAAACGAACAACTACAACAATGATCTGATAAACACAGTTCTAAAATGTTAATCATAAGATTTTTTGTGTCCGTATTATCATCACCACTACCATTCGTAAGATGATTGATCTCTTGATTTACAGATGCGTTTGAAATTAGAGGAGCAGGGAAGCAAGCTTTTACCCCCACGTGACTCAGACAAACAGAAGCATGTTTGACAAAAAGGTCTATTGTTAAATT
This sequence comes from Hydrozoanthus sils, assembly GCA_027575215.2. Taxonomy (NCBI): domain Eukaryota; kingdom Metazoa; phylum Cnidaria; class Anthozoa; order Zoantharia; family Hydrozoanthidae; genus Hydrozoanthus; species Hydrozoanthus sils. The sequence continues at coordinate 24,498 of JAOBRD020226807.1, forward strand.
TTAAACATTTTAACCCTATTTAAGATAAATGGATCAAAAAAAGAAGGCGTAGCGTATATATAAGCTTATAACATAGGGGGCAAAATTACTTCAAGTTGATTGGATAACAGCGGAGGCATTTTTTCTTAATTCTGGGCAAAATTACTTAGCGCTGATTGGTCGCTGGTACACTTCTGAAAATTTCCGAAGATTTTCCGAAAATTTCAGAAAGCCTCAAAAATGCCTTAAAAACATTTTCCAAAGATTTTCGAAAATTATCCGATGATTTCCGAACGTTTCCGAACACCTCCGAAAAATTTCCGAATTTTTTAAAACTCATAAAAATGCCTTAAAAACCATTTCAAACCTCTTTCGAAGATTTTCAAATGTTTTCAGGGGTTGCAATGATTTTGTTTCATTTGAGAGAAATGGGTTAAGTTATGCAACGCTTAACGCTTTCTCATGGGATCCCGCGGAGAATGAAGAATTTTGCCCTCGATGTTATAAACATGTAATCACCTGGTTCCTCGTAAAATTTAGGATTAATATCACTTGTGTTTTCAATTTTTTCCAAATTGCCCCAGTCGTGAAGCGACTCGGGGCAATTTTGGAAAAAGTTGAAAACTCTCATGGAATTAATCTTTAGTTTTACTCGGCCCCATACGATTACCTATACAAATTTTGGGAAGTGCTATTTTTCTGGCGAACAATACGACAATGTACGTGAACATCGCAAAGCATATTGGGAACATGGCCGACGATGGACTTGCCCACGGTAATGTTTTTTATTCGCTCGATACGACATTTTTAGGTGAGCCTGGAGATTGCAAAACAGACTGGAAAAAAAAGGAAGGGCCTATGTTGGTCTTGATAATTCACAGGCAGCCCAGGCACAAAAAAAAGGAAGGGCCTATGTT
>JAOBRD020226913.1:0-25389 GCA_027575215.2 Hydrozoanthus sils
GCTAAGACTTGCAAAACTAAAAAAATCTGAACCTTTTGAGTTTAGTCGTCTTTGCTTGTCACGAAGTCGCTGTTGGTGTTTGACTACGGGCAAGATCGTAAAATTCCGCCCGCTCAGGGAACCAATCAGATTGCAGGATTCGTTTCATCTTGTTTTAATATATCACGTGTGTGGATATTGATGTCGCCATGGTTACTAACATGATTAACCAATTACAAGAGAGCTTTCTGCTCAGGCGCGCGGTCAGTTTTTAAAAAAAAAATTTTGTTTTTATATGAAAGAGTCTCATCAATAGCTATAAAACTGATTACATAGCCGCTTGGGAATACAAAGTTTATATTCGCGTGCTGAAAGATTTTCTCACGAGCGAGCGAAACTTTCAGTACTCGTGGGTAAAATTCGTATCCCAAAGTGGCCATGCAATATCGCCTATGTATGCGGTCCCAAAAGGGAATCCCTTTCCATCTTAAACATTCTTCGAGTTTGGCAGTTTTTCTCTTCATACACTTATCTCTCAGTTGTAAAACTTTGATATTTTACTATGCTTAAGCAATAAACTTGCGTTGCTGTATGTCAAAAACAAGACAACAAAAGGTAAACACTTTCTCCTTTTTTCAGCGATGTGAGCAGATGTACAATTTTGATGGGCAAAAAATTCCTTTTGATCCAAATGGTGTTTGGCCAATAGTAACGAACCCCCAGATGTCTACTTATCAAAAAACAAGAATATTTGAGATGGCATCAACATTCAACAAAGTTTACACCCAACTTCTAAAGAATCTAGAAAAGGTTTTTAATGGCAATCCCGACGCCATAAAAGACACAATGGGACTCATGTACTCGGTTACGCTCTACGCTAAGAGACTGGTGTCTACTCCGATTTCTCCCACAGGCGACCCGGATGTCGGCCCTAACGCTGCACCAACTTTTACATTTACATCGAACTAGTTTGGGAAAAGATAATTTATGACGATATTATAGGAGCTGAACTACACAAGCTCAGGTACCAGGACAAACTGGAGTGTACTCCTGGTAGTACTCCTCGAAATATGAACATAAAAATGAATAAATTTTAACTATTTTCCAAACCAAACTTTGTTGCTTCACTACTCCCGATCAGTCAGAGAACATTACCCGACCTACAGCCAAGTTTGGAATGCCTCCGAGGGCTTATACGGTTCAATATCTAGGATGTTACATGGCCGCGCGGTTAAACCAATTTTATCTTCAAATGGTTACATGACACCTCGTGAGTGAGCACAGATACCATGAACATTTGAACACGGAAGATAATATTCGCATCTCCAAGCGACCATAAAATTTATTATTTATTACATAACCTGCAGAGTAACCTCTTTTGCATAAGCACGCAAAAAATAAGTTAATTGGCTATGTCGATAAAAATCGTATCCTCACCAGTGGAAGTAGGGATACCAGTATTCCAGTGCAGTTTATTTAATAATAAACGTAATCCGAGTAGACGTTGAAGCAAAGACAGCGCCCTCTTAAAGTTTTTTAGGGGCTCGAGCCAGGGCCTCTCGCACGGCACACTGGCGCGTAATAAACTGATAAGCCAAGAGTCTAGTTCCGAATTTCGCTCCACTGCGCACGAACAAAAACTTCAAGTCGAGGCTAGGTGCTGTCTTTTCATACATTTGCTGTATTTTGAGCAACTACACTCGACTTGAAGGGTTTTTTGTGTACAGTGGAGCGTCATTCGGAAATTGCAGCAATAAAACCGAGACAAGCTGCACGAGTCCTGGCCTAATGCAAAGCTAGGCACTAAAAGGCTAGTATTAAGCAGTCGAAACGTCCCAGCTATCAACGGTTCACACCGCGAGATAATTGAATATCTTTACTTAGTTCTATCCGACTAGTTGTTACAATGAACGGCTAACACCAGAGTTAAGTTTTGATCGGGTTATGCCTTTGTTATTCTCTGAAGCAGTGAGTGAAGCGCTACTAGTCATTTGAAAAGTTCTGAACCCTCTAGATATCTCCGTTACACCTTTTATGACACAGAATGAGGGCAAAACTACTTCGATTTGATTGGATATCAACTGGGGCATCTCTTCTTAATACTCAGCGCTGGTATACTTGCGAATATTTTCCAACAATTTTTAAAAAGTCTTAAAAAATGTCTTAGAAGCGTTTTCTAGCCATTTTTGGAAAATTTGCAAAGACTTCCGTTTTCCGAAATTTTTAAAATTCGTAAAAATAACTTAGAAACATTTTTAAACTGTTCCCGAAGATTTCCCAATGTTTCCAGAGATTGCAAAGATTTTCAAACTCGAAAAACTTGGGACGATAATCAAAAATAAGTTAAGCAAACATACCGCGAAAAATGAAGAATTTTGACCTCGATATCATAAACATGTAATCCCATAGTGGGGCGTAAAATTTAGAATTTCACTTGTGTTTTCAATTTTTTCCAAATTTTGGAACAAACTGAAAACACTCGTGAAATTAGTCTAAAATTTTACTCGAGCCTATGCAATTACTTAAGCGCACTAAAATCTTGTGTATCAAGGACAAGTTTCCCAAGTCTTGGTCTTTCTAATTCAAGAAAGTTGACCGACGTCGCGATCACTTTTTGTCAGGTTTTTGTCTACCCTTTCTTAAGTTTTAACCTAAGCCAAGTTTAGAATCTTTGAAGTTGGAACTACAATTCGTAAGTTCCCGAGTTAAAACTGCAACAACCCAGCAATCTGAAAATCAGTGCTTTTGCACAATGGATACGGCAATTAACATAAATCTGCGAAATAAGTTTTCCAGTCAAACTGGTCCATTTATTTGATCAAGAACGAAGTAAACAGTGTTAAAGAAAATAGTATTCGTTTCTAATCAGACAAATCCATGGTCTGCAATGAATAGAACAAACAATCTAATATGAAGATTGTCTATCTTTTGTAGAGGAAAGCAAAGAAAGTTCCGTCTTCAATACCGAAAAACTAAACTAGTTAACGCTTATATCGTCATAGCAACCATTATCCACCATCGTCAGTTACCGTAATAGTTTTAAGTTCTTTACCAGCACCATCATTTTCATCACCAACATTATTGCCATTATATTCATCATCACCAACATTACCATATAATCATCAACACCATAATCATCATCACCACCAACATCATCATCAAACCATCACTGTTTTATTTTTGGTATCTGAACGTCGCTGCTGATAACGTTTGTTATTAATGCTGCACTTACAGCGCGTCGTTTTGTTTTTAACACCTTTCTTCATCGCTTAACCTTGGACAGTAACGTTTTCAACCATACATAACGATAGTATCACTGCCCAAACTCCTTCTCCTCTCATACCAAAACGAAAATGTTGGTCAAAATATGAATATAGTTGCTAAGGAGGTCGGGCAATTCCAGAAAGAATCCGGTTCACTCATGGTAACACGTCGAAAACGTGAATTCGGGCCCTCTAATTGAGATTGAAGCTTATTTTTATACATCCACTTTTAAATACGATGAGTCGGAAAAACGCACAACCATTCCACAGGTCCACGTGGGTCATCCTTTATTTATTCAATCAAGACGACGTCAGACACAAATTAATCAAATACAATATAGAAATAGAGAAGAAAGATAACTATAACAGTTCTCATAATTTTTTGAAAATTATGACAAGACGTAGGAATGAGCCAACAATAACTTTATATACTTAAAGTGTTTCCTATGCCAAAATAGATTTACCACGGCCAACTGTTACGACAAGACAATTTGCTTAAAGACTTTTTAACAACACTTCTTTTTCAAACCAGGAGAAAGTTTCTCGTCGTAAAAATTCCAACTCAGTACTCACCGGCTAGCACTTCCAATGCGTAACGTGATTTGTCTACCCCATCCCTGGTTAGCACTTCCCTTGGGTCACATGATCTGCCTATCCCACCCCTCCACAATTCCCCTCCACCGGCTAACACTTCTCATTGGTCACGTGATCTGCCTACCCCACCCCTCCACAATTCCCCTCCACCGGCTAACACTTCTCATAGGTCACGTGATTTGCCTACCCCGTCCTTGCAACAAGTACCTGAGTCAGAAAGCATGAAGCATGACTCTCTTTCATGCCGCACTAGAAAATTAGTTCTATTCCTTCTCGCAATCTCACACGCACACGACCCCTTTCCGATATGGTCTTTTGAACACACCAAAGTGGCGACTTAAAGATTTTTCATTTGTTTTGGAACCACAAGCACGGCCAACTAAACTCGAGAAAAGCTCTAACGAGCACTGCCGGATCATCCAGATTTGTCACGTGTTGCCATTGTTCTTCGTCGCGACTACCTTCTCCTTCTGCCCAGCTTTATCATAGTCCGAAATTAATTTTTTAATGTAGTCCAACTTAGGATGAAGCTCTTGATAGCGCCTTTTCTTTGCTTGCCACTCCTCGTCCTGTAGATGAGACAAGGGTATGGTCACTGGTACCAAAATCATCACCAACACTACTAATTATACTACCATTCACCACTCCTCGTCCTGTAGATAGAGACAAGGTTATGATCACTGGTACCACAATCACTACTTACACTACTGCCATTCACCATTCCTCGCCCTTTAGATAGAGACAAGGGTATGATCACTGGTACCAAAATCATCACCAACACTACTAATTATACTACCATTCACCACTCCTCGTCCTGTAGATAGAGACAAGGTTATGATCACTGGTACCACAATCACTACTTACACTACTGCCATTCACCATTCCTCATCCTGTGGATAGAGACAAGGGTATGACCACTGCCACCACGATCAATACCAACACCACTAATACTACTACCATTCACCACTCCCCGTCCTGTAGATAGAGACAAGGGTATGGCCACTGTAACCACGATAACTACCAACACTCTTAATATTGCTTGAATTCACCACATGCCAAGGTATATATTTTGTATTTATGTTAAGATCTCTACCAGTGTGTTAGTTTAATTCATTCAGTTTCTAATAACGAAATTATCTTCTCCACAAAAAAGTAGGTTCTTTTTGTGCCAATATACATGATCTGAAGCCCATCACTATAGCCTAAACCTGACAGTGTTACCTTGTCAACAAACGTGGAGCTAACTGATGAAAATCGGTACGCCAATATTTGAACTGGGAGTATTAAAAGCCATTAATGCAACGGCTGGTTTGATAACTCGAGTGTGCAGACACCCAAACCTGTTAAAAAATATATTTTTTTAGAATGTAATTCACTACAATTACGCAGGCAAACTTACCTCTGCAATTTCTTCGTAGAGTTTCTCGACTTGTCTTCCAATTTCCTTTAAGAATTTAAGTAAGAAAAGAAAGGAAAACATGTCAAAAACAAAATCAATCGACATATCGTTTTCAAGATCAATCAACCAGTAAGAAATGCAAATCTTTATGTAAGGGGGCTTAAAACCGGGGTTGGGGGGGGGGGGGGTAAGGGCAAGCTTTATGGTGGAATTCTATGGTATTCATCAAAGTAAAGTTCAGTAAACGAACTACTGGAAAATCAAGCCTCGAAAGAAGACTAACTAATATCGTACCTTGGCTTCTTTACTTTCTGGAGGATACTTCCTGTAATTATTGTCTAACTCGGTAAACTTTTTAGTCTGAGCATCCACACTGCGTCTGAGCTCCCGATACTCTTCAAACTCTGCTTGGAAGTCCTTCTTGTATGCACAACGCTGGGCATAACATGTAATTTGACTATATTTCCTGCAGGAAAAAAGCTTTAGTTTTTCATCACCAGTATCACTATGAGCGCCATCATTACCATCATTCTCTATCATTCACTATCATATAAGCAGTGCAATACAAAGTAGTTCCTCTCAACATCCAGCAATCCTTATTGCTTTATTCTCGAGGTTTAAAACACTCACTGTCACCTTTGCTTATCTAAAAACAATCTTGATTCCCTCCATATCTAACAACCCTCACTGCCCCTCTGTCCTAATCTAACAACCCTCATCATCATCATCATCATCATCATCATCATCATCATCATCATCATCATCATCATCATCATCATCATCATCCTTCGGCATCGGAGGCCAGGATGTCAGCAACAACGGCACGCCACACTGCGCGGTCTCTCATGGCCTGTCTCAGTTCACCAATTTTGATACCCGAGTCGCGTGATAGCATTTTTGGGTATGTCGTTTTGCGATTACGGATCGGGAGGTTTAGGCTCCATAGCAGGAGAGTTGAGATGACTTCACTCTCTGCTCTTTATCAGTGTCCCGCAAACTGGAGGCGTCGACGTAATAGACTAATAGTGCTCAGACCAATGAGTAACCCTCACTGCCCCTCTATCCTACTCTAACAACCCTTACTGCCCCGTCCTGATTAGTTAACTCCCCTTTCCCAATTAATTAGCTATCCTTCACCAACATTACTTACTGCTCCCTCCTTATCTAACAACTGTCAGTGCACCCCGCTACTAATTCAACAACGCTTACTACCCCCTTCCCTTACCCAACAAACCAAACTGCCCCTCTCTCCTTATCCAACAACCCTCACTGCCTCTCTGGCCTTATCTAACAACCTCCATTGCCTCCCTCTCCTAAATCAACAACCTCCAAAGTCTCTCTCCTTATCCACAATCCCTCACAGCCCCTCTCCTCTATCTTGACAACTTCCACTGCCCCTCTCTCCCTAACAAACAACTCTCACTGCCTCCTCTCCTTATCAAACAACCTCCAATGCCCCTCTCTCCCGACCAAATAACTCTCACTGCCTCCTCTCCTTATCAAACAGCCTTCACTGCCCCTCTCTCCCTACCAAACAACTCTCATTGCCTCCTCTCCTTATCAAACAACCTCCAATGCCCCTCTCTCCCTACCAAATAACTCTCACTGCCTCCTCTCCTTATCAAACAGCCTTCACTGCCCCTCTCTCCCTACCAAACAACTCTCACTGCCATCTCTTCTTATCAAACAACCTCCAATGCCCCTCTCTCCCTACCAAACAACTCTCACTGCCTTTCTCTCCTTATCTAACACCCTCACAGGCCCTCTCTCCTAATTCAGCAACCCATACTGCCCCCTCTCCTTGTCTAACAACCTCCACTGCCCCTCTCTCCCTACCTAACACCTCTCACTTCCCCCTCTCCTCTCCTTATCTAACAACCTTCACTGCCCCTCTATCCTTGCCCGACATCCCTCACAGCTCCTTTCTTCTAATTCAACAACCCTCACAGCCCCTCTCTCCTTACTCATCAACCCATCTCCCCATTTTGTACATTATTAACTTTATCGTTCATAAATCATTCGTAACTGCAAAGATTCTCAAAGGAAATTCTAACCTACTTTAAGCCAAAAACTTACTTTCTGTAATCCGGAACAGCTTCGTCCACTGTACAGTTGGTTTGCTCTTTTGAGTCTATAACTTTCTCACAAACATTCTTTCTAGCAGATTCCTTTCCTGAACAATTTGACGTAGACGAATCTTTTGAGTTGCAAGTCAAAGAATAGTCCTTTTTCGAGTCATTAAGTAGCGAAGAGTTTTTCTTCTTAAAGGCATTTGACAACAATGAAGTCTTATTAGGTTCTGTGTCCTTTGTCTTACGATTATCCTTGAGATTCCCATTGTTTGCTTTTGTTTTCGGCTTCAAGTCTTTAGAAATAGCGTTTGTAGAATTTCGATTTAGATTAACAGACTTTGTTGGTGAACTTGTAGTATTATTATTGTTCGCATTAACATCAGCAACGCGCATTTTCTTTGTAACTTGCGAGCTATCATTTGCAATGCGCCTCTTTCTTTCCTGTAAAAGCAACGGGAAATAACTAAGCAAAATGGTTGAACAATTTTTTGGCTGATGGGTTGATCGACGCTTTCTGTTTTGCAAGGAATTTTTGGTTGGTTTCTTGTATCAAGCCAATTCGTGCCTAGGCTTGCGCGGTTGAGACCGCTTCAACCAAATATGGTAAGGAGAGTGTTTTGCTGGGAACCGAATTTCCAACAGAACACGAACCACGTTTCAGGTAAAAAACACACATCCTACTTTAAATACTGCTCCAAATGACCAACTTCTAAGAAATGGCAAAATTATGATAACCGCAAATGAACAATATGACTTCATTAAATGCTGCAACTTGTAAAACGAAACATACGTGATAATATCTTGTACATTTAAGTCTAAATGCAGACATGTTTAAACTTGAATGGCAGGATTACATGGGCACTGAACAACGATCCGAATGACTACACATACCATAAAAACGCTTCATTGCTAAATACAAAACATAAGAGAGATGTGAAACTTATCAAGAATAAACTTCTTACTGGAAAGTCTTTAGGTGAACTGGTGGCATCAAAAACTTTCGTTTGTAGGTGAGACTCTTCGTTCTGCTGTAAGTTCCTGAAAAATAGAATGCGTTACAAGCTAACGCTTGACAATATTTTCTGATGTGAAAAGGAAAGAGGGGCGCAGTTGTTAAGCTTCGGATTTAAGCGGAATTGTCATAGGTTTCAAACGACACTCTTCACTTACATCGATAAGATAATGATAATTGATAATAATCCTGGCAGAAACACTTAAAGTCTGCTGCAAACAAATCAAGGGAGTATCAGGAAAAAGAGCCAACAGAGATCTTCAGACTTAATAATGAGTGCAAGTACGACTACAGTTTTTTCCTCATTCGTCATACTACGCGTGCCGGAATTGCGAAGAAGTCAAGTCATCTCGTTTTGTTGCAAAAACTCGAGTGCGTCGTCGTCTTGTTTACGAGGTTTGCTAAAAAACTCTGCGTGTGGACTACGAAATTTTGACATAACAACAACATCGTGATTTCTTCGCAATTCTGGCACGCTTAGAATGACGAATGGGAAAAACTCGTACTAGTTGTTGAATCTGAAGGTCTCTAATTAGGAGTCGAAGAGCACGATTTCACCTTTGGACCTGCAGCTTGTCAGTTTCACTGTAATCTTGCCACGTGTCCACCTGTTACACATGCAAGCATAACTTTAATACGAATGAAGTTAAACAAAAGATCTCTTATGCGTGAAACGTAAACTTTAATCATAGGCCATAAACTAACTAGTTTGTTTGGCAAGAATTTAAACCAGGCATTTTGGGCTCAAAGAATCTACTTTAGGGGCAAAAAAAACAAAACAAAAACAACACTGGGGATAAACAGATCGTGTATATACTATGAAGGAAAGTGGATAATTCTTCCTTGTCAACATGCCAGTTTTTCCTTGACAAAGAAAAATTGCGAAGTCAAAAATTTGCTCGGGTAGATGGACAACAAGAAATATGTGACAAGGATTTGATGCCCAGGTACAACTGGAAACTTGTCAAGGAAAACATGTTTGTCGTCTACATGAACAAGGAAACCTTGCCACAAAGGAATTGTAAAGGAAAACTTGTTGATCATTTGCACGAGCAACAAAAGAGTGTCAAGTAAACTTGTCAAGGAAAATTGCTTGTGTAAACGGGGCTTTAGTAATTGCTGTAAGTAAAAAATGCTACTGTATAATTTAATATGAATTATTTGAAACTTTTCAAGGTTTCCAAACTGCTTCTATTGCAAACCCAAGACCTTCTGTCTGACTTAAAATCCGAGTGCAAACTGATTGAAAAATCGCGATAGGAAAGAATTCTCCCGAGAAGAATTAAATATAATATGCTTTTGTTCTAAATCACTACTTTGAATGAGAAACTCTAACATTTCGTATATAATTTTCCCTTTTTTTAATTTTCAAGGACTCTTTCAACATGGAATTTTCTTTCATGAAATTAAGGACTGTCCAGATTTCAAGGATCATGGAAGTTTTGACAAACTGCACTATAGCCAAAAGTTAGATAAAATACCTGAACTTCTGAATAAAGATGCTTCAAAAGCTTGTATTTGTTATCATTTGTCGCAGCCACCTGCAAGAACGACACAACCTAATAAATAACACGGACACAACCATCTAGGAGGGGGGATGGGGAGAGCACTGACAGAACTGACACACTTGAAAACTCAAGGGAAAGGCTAGTGACACAGAAATAAAACCAGAGGGTAAGGGGTGGGTAAGGGCAGGGGAGAGGATAATGACATGCAACAATCAGGGAGGATGACAATAAAATGAAGGGGTAGTTGCAAAATTACACTCAGAGGTAGGTGGGGAGAAGAAGAGGGGGGGGGGGTGTTTTGTCATTTGTAAATGATGGGTAGGGAAAGGTTCTGAATTAGACATCAAATGGGTAAGGTTGAAGTTAAATACAGATATTCACCCAAGGTGGTAGGGATTCAGGGATGGGGAGATCTGACTGGAAAAAGCACTTGCAATTAGGGCTACCACTTCTTGATAAATCTTTGTGTTTTTTGTGTTAAAAAACAAGTATGCAGCTAAATAATTTTCTCAAAAGTGAACATTTTGCTGACAGTTCATAGACTAATTTTGAAGAGAGTTGTCAGTTGAAGGCCTGAATAAAGAATAAAGTGAATGTATAAGCTATAACAGGGTTCTTTTCTAGGGAGTGGCAAAATAATTAAGCATACGATAAATAGAACATATCTCACCTGCAGTAGAAGATTTGTTAAATTGCTGTCTTTCAGAATAACTCCATCTAAAGGCAGACAACAGGCTATGTTAACAGAATTCTAAGGGCTGTTAAAATACATCGATAAAGTAAAAAGAGTACATAAAGTGTACTTCAAATTACCTTTCCGAAGTCTTTGTATCAGTTCTATTTTTTTGTATGGTCTAACAGCTAACAAATGAATTACTCTCTCCCTGTAGAAACACAACAAGATAAAATTGTTAAGTCAATTGTCTTCTCAGTTAGTAGTTGTACTTTACTGTTGGCATTTGATATGGTAATTAAGTTTTATACTGGTTTTCTTGAATACAGCTATGGCCATTAAACTTGAACTCTCACACTGTACATGTACAAAAAATGTGTCCCTTGGACTGTCACACTGTACACGTACATAACATGTGTAATTTAAACTCTCCACTGTACATGTACATAACATTTTTCCCTTGAACTCTCACACTGTACATATACATAACATGTGTCCCTTGATCTCTTACACTGTACATGTACAAAACATGTGTCACTTGAACTTTCACACTTTACATGTACATAATGCACATGACCCTTGAACTCTCATACTATACATGCACATAACATATGTCACTTGATCTTTCACACTGTACATGTACATAACATGTGACCCATGGACTGTTACACTATACATGTACAAAACATGTGTCCCTTGATCTCTCACACTGTACATGTACTTAACATGTGTCCCTTGATCTCTTGCAAGGTACATGTACAAAACATGTGACCCCTGGACTGTCACACTGTACATGTACATAACATGCACATCCCTTGAATTCTTGCACTGTATATGTATAGAGAAAGTGTCCCTCAGACCTTCACACTGTAAATAAAAATAACTTGTGTCCCTCTCACCTCAAGGATTTGCTTGGAACATTTGACACCCTTGCAACTGGCTGCATTTTTCGTTTTACAGCAGCCATGATACTGTTTTGCTTATTACCTTTGTTTCGCTTGGCACCTGCAAAGTGAAAAACTTAGTCCTGGGACACATTGTCAATGATTGCCTAGCTGTTGAACATTACCATAAGTGACATGTTTACACATTCAATGTGTCATTTGATTAATGAAAGCCAGATGAAAGCATACTCAAAACTCCTTAATCTGCTACTACAGTTAAATGTGGACTTACATAGCTCTAACAATTCTTGTTTCAGTACTAAAAAAATAATATTGATTTGTTTTGTGTATAGACATTCAAACTGGGCTCGAAATAGCAGCCACACAGGCACCGGCCACATTGTCCGGCCATACATGATTTTGCTTGAACATATGCTATTCTGGCCTGACAAATTTAACCAACCTCGAATAGTTGCAATAGAGACTACATTTTGCAATTATACATGATCTGTAACCTTTCAGCACCGATTAGCAGTCATGAATGACAAATGGAAATTTTGCAACTGTCTCAACCATAAGCCCATCTAGTTTGATATCATTTTTTTTTCGGAAACTTGATAAGATTAAATAATTTCTTTCATGATTGTAAATGTCTCAAAATGAATTTCCTTTTAAAGTGCAAATGACTGCTGGAAAACATGTCTGGCCATCCACAGATTTGTCTGAACAATGCTTGGTTCAGACCAGACATTATCCATTGACTGGCCATTTCAAGCCCTGTCAAACCTGGCTATTTTTTCTACTCTCTCCCAATTTCTTGAAATCTATCTTGCTATTTTAAAGCATTTGAGGCTGGAAAGTCTATCTTTAAAGTGATTACAGCATAGTTCATTTTTGCAGGTTAAGTTGTCACAAACTTTCTTTAATTAACTGATTCAAGTTTTAACATTGTTCTCTAAGATTTCGAAAATAATAAAATTTAGCAAGAGAAATTGTTCTGCCTGGATATGAACATACATAGGCAACTGATTGTTGTCTGGCATCCCTACTATAAAGAGTATTTTGCATTTAACATTCTGCATTTATCAAAGAACCAGCATTGGCAAGCTAAATCCTCTTACAGCTAAGTGGCCCATTAAGCTGATGCTTATCTTCAGTTTCTGTCAGTAGTGTTAACGGATGAGAGTTTTGACTCCCCTGGACAGGGTTCTAATCCATCACAGGTAAGCTCCCAGCAGAAGTTGGTACTCAATATATACAGCAGAGTTGACTGGAACAAGCAAGTGTCTTACTCAAGGACACAACAGTCAGTAGCCTGACCAGGGCTCAAATTGCAACCCTAGGATTATACGAGTCAAACACAATAGACATTTGGCCACTGTGCCACTGACATAAAAACTAAATCTTGCAGCAAGTTAATTTTCAGAGTCGAACGTTCTCTGAAATTTGTGAGGAGCAACAAACTTTGAGAGATAATTCGTTGTTCTTACATGAGTCACCTCAATCTTCATTAACTCAGTCTTGCTTGTCAAAACCTTAATCTGTTTCTTCTGAAAGACATTAGCAACCAAGCTGCAAAACCCTAAACCTTTCTAATTAAGTAACTGAACTTTTTCAATATTCAGATGAACTTACCACTTTTATTAGGCATTTTGATAATCTTAGTCCTGTAAAGTAAAAAAAAAAGATACTTGATTATGAAACAGTTGAAGGAATCATGCAGGCCTTTATGCATGATGACATCACAAGTGCATCAAAGTGAGGGTTGGTGGTGAAAAGCTAAAGTGAGGTTGTAGGAGTGTTGGATCAATCTTAAAGTTCTGTTTTTACTGTTTATCAATTTTTTATGTCTGTTCTACCATGTTTATTTACTGGAATGTTTGTTACAAAGAGGCATAGCAAGTAAGTATTACCTGACCAAGCCTTGTTTTAGTGCAAAGAATATATGCTATTGTGGCATCACCATGCATAAGACTGCAAATGACTGCTGTTAAATCAGTCAAAGCTAGCAACTCACAACACATAAAAAGTAAGTCATTTTACAATGCGCTCATTGTTCTTCACCTAGTCACAGTCCACATATCGTCATTTCATGTGTGAGAAAAACGATTTGTCCAATCAGAAGCTGCATATTGCTTTTTTCACATGTGAAAAAAACAATATGTCCAATCAGAAGTGAGGACGTTAATTTGAATTTTCTTCTGTTTTAACTTGAAGTGAGCACTAGCACGCCATTTAACATTTGAAGATTTGCTTTTTGGGAAGATGAATAGCCGTTTAGCCATTGTAAATGATATATCGAACAGCCAATATATTGACAATTGGAAAAACAAAAATACAAAACAAAAAACATTACGTGACATAATAAAGTTTTTAGAAGAATTTCTTCATCTGAACAGTGAAGAAGGAAAGTTGGACCTAAACAACTACTTAGCAGAATTTATTCGATCAGTTAAAGGAAAAAAGATGGAATATGATAAACAGAAAACAGCATGGAAAGTGCTTTGTACAGTTTTTATTCACTCATCGTTTCGTATCATAAAACTCACTCGTTCGCCGTGCTCACGCATTCGTTTTATGCTACTTCACAACTCGTGAATTAAAATGGTACGTGGGCACTTTCCACGAAGTATTCTCTATATATTTAAACATATGTCAGATAGGGTAGAAAATGGTCCCTTAAAAAACAAAAGTCTCTGCAAAATGTGGCTTGTTCTCAAAATCCCATCATTTTATATTATTTGTCAATAATATATCGGTCTCATATTTTTAATTTTATCTCGTTCTCACAGCCTCGGATTTTCCCACAAAATGCCTTGCATTCTCGGCAGTTCCAGAAGAGCTCAAATTTCTATTTTACTTGAAAATTGTTTGATGCCTTGTTGTTTAAAGTCTCAGTCTCAGATTTTTCGTATTGTAATGTCTTGATCTCAGATTGTTCAATGCTTAATTCCAAAGTCTTGGTCTCAGATTGTTCAATGCTTAATACCAAAGTCTTGGTCTCAGATTGTTCAATGCTTAATTCCAATGTCTTTGGCCCAGATCTTAAAAAGGCCATCTTGGTATCTCAGATCTACCATTTGCTACTCCTTCATATAAACAAGCTGCAGTGTTTTGCCATGACACAACAGGCATATTTCAGTTGAAGTATGGTTGAGAAAATCTCTTTACCCTTTTAATCCCAGTCAGTTACCAAACTCGTATTTCTCCTTACATCAAACATACAAATGAGACATTTGGTACCAAGAAAGTAAGAGTTCATCAAACAAACTACCCTATTCGTTAATTAAACGTGTTTATATATCACATATTAAATTAAATTTTCTCCATTTACACCTTTGATTCTTAGAAATGATGTGTCCTATTTAAGGGACTTTGTGTTTAAATTCTTGAGCCAGGATGGGTAATTGCCTGGGCAGCTAAATAAAGATAAGAGTACCACATGCTGTAATCGAAAAAACATTTCATAATCACATGTCATTTTTTTCCCAACATTAAAAACACAAAATAAGAAAGATTCTTATTCCTATGATATATATACTTTAAGATGAATATTGAAGCTCTCCAATTCAAATCATGGGCTCTAGTTGGAAGAATTTATTAACTTAACTGTGACTGAAAGGTATAAACTACCAATTGTATAAAAACTTAGCAACTATGCTTTGCTAAAAGCTTTTATCCAGTAAATCAACCCTGAACTACAGTGCAGTTTTTTCTATTTAACCTGTTTTGGCCCACCCTCAGACTTGCTTTTAAATGTAAACTAAAACAGTTCAAAATTTCTCTATTGAGACCCATGGCCAGATAAAAGCACTTTAGAGGGAGGGGTTATTAGCAAGGGGGCTTTAGGTAAAGAATGAGGACTTAGTATTTTCAACAGAATGACGAATCTCGATTTCTTTCCTTTATTTATTTTTCAATCACATGCAAAGAACAACGATTTTCCATTTTATGATAGTAGTCTAAACTATAAAAATTACCTAAAACACCAAAGGTAAATTCATTTCTGATTGAAGAAAGGGGAGGGGGAGGTAATAGAGATGGGGAGCTTATTAGAGACAGGAGAATTTACAGTATATAAATACATATATTGTGTTTCATAGTTTTTGGTTCCATGAGAAAACTAGTGGTAGAAAACAGCTGTAAAATTCTTACATACCTCACTTCTTTTCTTTCCTCTTCTGCCTCTTTCATGCGCACTCTTGTTGTTTGGTAACTATCATCTTTTGCCTTAACATTCACCTTATGGGTGATGGTACCAAGAGTTGAAATATCACTGCTTCCTCGTCTCTGCTGGATACAGTCCAAGCATCCTTGGTTACTGACTGATGGCATGGATGAACACGTAAACTGAAACTTGTTTGTTCCGTCATCTGCTAACTCTTTTTTAACTGGTATAGAAATGAACTGCAAGAGGGTGAAATGAAAAGCTCCCGGTCAGTCTATAAGTTACAAGTTTAAATAAAAAAACAAAAAAAGAAAAATATTTAATTCCATCTGTATCTTTATTTAGAGATTCTGGATTTTATTTAGCAAACTTAAACAGTACTTAGATCTTGAGTTTGAGGCAAAAAGGAGGAAACTAATTTTATGAATCAAGTGTATAATATTACTTTAAGACATATGACTGTATAAATGGGACTGTTGATGATTTTGACAGTCGTAACTATTTTTTAAAAGGTATCTGATACCAAGTTCACGATGGCAAGTAGAGTGTGACCAATTTCTGCATTTTGATTTCAGGAATTGATCCAAGTTGCATGATTATTGCCACTTTCTCTGGCAGCTGAAACTTTAACTGACAAATATGAACTGTTGTTCTGACATCAACATTCGACTTCTGCATGTTTTGTTCAAGGTACTTTTCAGTAAAAACATCACTAACATACATGTCTTTTTTTCACAAGGCTAGTAACAATTTCTCAAAAATATAATGCGAGCTGTCATTAAGTCTTGGAAAGATCTGGACCTTTGGAATGCATCAAGCACATTCAGTCCATTCAAAATTTGCCTTACTGCCATATTTTGTTTTATGGCCTTATCAGCTCTTTTTGGAGTCTAGACTCCTTTCTCTCTTGTCAAAATAGTAACAACTTCAAAACTAGCAGCAAGCTCTAAGATTGAGAAAGTAATTTTTCAGAAACAAATAAAAATGGAGTTAAAAAATGTTAAGTGAAAAACCTACAGTACTAATATATTTTGACACAAAAAAAGTAATTTTGAACATAAAAGATGTGTATGCTCGCTCAATCCTTCAATCAAAGACAACAAAACTTTTGATATGTCAAAATATAAATTGATATTTTGCTTGTTTTTGATAATTTCTTTGATATTTGAAAACTCTGTGGTAAGAGGACTGCCTGAGGAGCTTTAAATTCCTATTGCTACAGTATAATGATGGTTATGTAACTTGTATAATGTTAACGAAAATAACGATACTATATTTTACTGTACGGATTAACATTTCGCCAAAGTGCAGCTGCTGTGAATAAGAATTATCCAGTTTACATTATATAAACTTATCTGCCTATTTCTTGGCTTCAACTAAAACGTTTATTGTGTAGACAACACAACAGGAGAAAAAAATTCACCTAAAAAGACAGCAGTTTTTATTTGCTGTCTAAAATAATCAAAATTACAATCTTGTAACAAAGATATCACTTCACTGCAAAATTCCTTCACTTTTGTAAATTGCTGGTGATCACTTGATCGACATATATCAATCAATAATATTATCTGTCCGTTGAACCCAGTGAACACTGGCCACCAAGTTCTAATCGATTCCTTGAACTGGAAATCTTCTGATAGCTTCATTTCTCAGAAATCCTTGCGCATCGATGGATATTTTGTCTGTAACTTTTTCGAAGTCCAAATTCAATGCCAAAACACAAATAAAAAAAACCCAAATAATACCGAAACCCTTTAAAGCCACCGGACAAAAATAAAGAAATGACGGGAAAACAAAAAATAAACGAAGTCTCAAATTATTGTCTTTATCTTAAAATTCTAAATCTTTCACACATCTGCATTCATTACTAATTTATAATTGACAACTACTGGAAAGGCTTCTTCCCCCAGTCTTCAAAATACTCGGAAGTCACACTGAAATATTTCAATGTAAGAGGAACTGGTATGGTTGAGCGTTCGAGTCACATAATTGCTTACCCCAGTTGTACCCCGAAACTGAATCGACGGCTTTTTCCTCAGGGTTGAAGGCTGTAAGGAAAAGAATGGATACGATGATAAAGGTCATTAAACGGATATCCTTATTCCTATTTTATACTTTCCATTTGAAGACAAAGAAATCGGCCATGAATCTAATTTAATCGCTTACCCGACTTTGATAATCTTCGAGGGCTCTGAGACAAGAATCTGTGAGTTTGACATGGAGAATCACCTTCTCGTGGCTCCAACCGTTTTCTGACACCAGGTTATAGGTTGAATTAGCTTTCAGAACTATCGCCATCTCATGTTTTCGTAATAATTTCTGTGTTTTTGCTATGAATCCAGACACCTTCGATTTCGGGGAACGACATCCGCTATAGACAAAATTTCTGTCGCACTTGCAACTTATTTATAACCCTGGGCCGAGTTATTGCCAAATATGGTGATAGCAAAAATTCTTATGAGGGAGGTCCCGGAACTGAAGAAGAATACAGTGTGTCAAACAAATGCTATTTTAGTCAAAACTTTCTTATTTTTTCTTTCAAAATCCCGTTTAATTTATTTGAAACCCCTTAAATTTGTTTAGTACTGCATGTTCAATTAAGTTAAATGTAGTATTTCGCCCTTGCGCGATGTAATACCCCCACCCACCCCATGCAGAGTATAATCTTGAGGTTAAACAATAGAAAAAAGTTATAAAAAAACTAATGCTCAGTAAATATAAAAAAGATCACTAGAAAAGGAAAAATGTAATCAACATGAAATAGATAAATAAAACAAAACTATCCCTTTTTCCTTTATTCTTTTTTAAAAAAATAACGATCTAATAGTGAGTACGTTAAGCGAGGCTTGGCGCGTATGGCCATTTTTTACCACCGGCATGCTGTCAACTCTCCCGGAATTGGCGGGAGTCTCAAAATCTTCGACCCTTTCTCCCGGTATTCTACATAATAATGGTTTGAGTCTCCCGCTTTTTAAGGATTTTCTGCAAGTGGAGTTTTCCGAACGTTGTGGAAAGTAAAAATCATTTTTGTAAGTTCACAATAACAAGACCAGTCAAAACACCATGAATAAAATAATTTACGTCGTCTGTTTTTGTCTTGGCGGTATAACCTTGTCTCTGTCGCGCGTCAGCCAATCATGGGCAGGCTATCTTGCAAAGGGCGTGCACAGCACGTTGTAATATCACTGGCCTTCCTCGAAAACCCGTGTCTTTGTTTTTCATTCAAGGTTTTACCTAGTAAAAGGCACGAAGTTACGTTACACTCCATTTTTTTTACAAGAATATTGAGGCTGAAATTGGCCAAATTTTAAGAATACTTTAAGAATAATGCTGAATAATGTCTTTTTCTACGACAGTTTGACAGCCCAGGTGTGTCGGATGAGTTTAAAGAGTTTGTATCAAATCTGAATGGTGTAGTTTGGTTCGGAATACCAAATGCCACCGATTTATTACCAACCCATTGATGCTATTCGATACCACAGTCATTTTAAAAACGGAAGCTTCATGTCACCGATACTCCTAAAACTATGAATATCCGTATTAAAGAATATTTTCAGCAATAACTAAGAATATCCAGTATCTGACCGATAAACAATATTCTTTGTTCAAAAAGAGTGTAGGTTAGTCTAAAGTCACCCGCATTCTGGCGGGTTTGACCCGCGATTGAACATCAAACCTGCTGGCCCGCCAGAGTAGCAGAAACACCCGCAACTATGTTTAGATTATAAGTTTCCCTTCCATTTTAAAAAGAATTTTAGAGTATAAATGAATGCTACAACATGCCGTATTAGCTATAAGATGACTACTTTAATAACGCAAACGCTTCGTCCAAGATCGAATTCCAACATTTTATATTCAATGTTTATCATCGACTTGTCATTCTAAGCTTTAATTCACTGGTCTCGTACTCCTTTGACTTTCTGAATTTACATGACTTTCCATGACTTTTTACATGACTTTTCTCGATTTTCTATGACCTAGCATTGTTGTTTTTTGGACCAGGAACTGGTCCCCAGACGCTGCTAATCTTGTTGTTGTTGTTGTTTAGGGGCGACGTTCCTTGAAAAAAGAAAAAACCCTAAGGCTCCGTCAGTTCGCATCATGTCGCAATAAAACTTTCCACAACGACCCTAAGGGATATTTCCCGTCGATTGACAGAGTTAGATATTTGACTTCTGGATTTTTAAAGAATTTACGAGCATTTTTAGATTGCGCCGTTCGGCAGTAATCAAAATTAACATGCATAGCCGAAGCCAACTAAAAGAACTAAAGCTCCGTCAGTTCGCATCATACCGCATAAAACTCTCCACAACGACCCTAAGGGATATTCCCCATCGATTGACTTAGTTAGATTTTTGATTTCTGGATTTTTAGAGAATTTACGAGCATTTTTAGATTACGCCATAAATATTGCAATTCACAGTATTCAAAACTAACATGCATAGCCGAAGCCGACTAAAAGAACTAAAGCTCCGCCAGTTCGCATCATATCACGATAAAACTTCCCACTACGACCCTATGGAATATTCCCCACCGAATGACGGAGTTATTTTTTTGACTTCTGGAGTTTTAGAGATTCACGGTATTCAAAACAAACATGCATAGCCGAAGCCGACAAAAAGAACTAAAGCTCCGCCAATTGGCATCATATCGCCATAAATGTTTGCACAGTGGTAATAAGGAGAAATCTCTATTGAATGACTGAGTTAGACTTTTATTTTGATTCTTAAGGGACTCTACGTGCAATTCTTGATTGTACCGTACAACACAAATCTTTTGTTATTATTATTCATTGAGACAAATCAAGTTAAAACATCGTTATGTATTTTCTTTGTTTTCAACAATAATGTTTAATGACTAATGTGTTCGTGATCCACTACCGGACTTGAGCTACTTTCGCGAATAAATAAAGCATACAATTTTTCGTCAGACACAATGACTCGACTGCACATGCAGTATACAGCTAATATCACAACTGCAGTTTAATTATGTAGGACGGTCGACGAAGTAAGAATCGGCGTACAGTGTATGGGAGCGAGTAAAAAGCCGTAAAATGTATGCAAGAGCAAATAACCAAAGTACAGGGTGTATATTTCAAACTAAAGTAGCCTTTGTTGTTACTCATGACACAAAATAAGTAAACGAAACTATGTTTGAAGAGCAATTCTGGTTGTCCATTACACACTGTAAATATATTGTGATGTACCAGTTCCTGGCCCCGCAGTACGGTCGTACTTGTTCCCTCAATACATCAAAAGTAGTTTCTTTTTTCCCTTTCCCTAGCATAAAGCAAGCTAAACAAGGTGAAGAAAGGGATGTTTATTTTGAGACATACTAGCATTACCAAGTTCAACTCTATTTGAATTAAAATGATTTAAATCTCGCACGGTTTTACCGCACACGTCTACGCAAGTCTATCTCTGCGTGTAATCTTGTGCAAATGTATGGATTGGTTATATATTTTTTTTTCTACACGTTGTTACCAATCTAAATTCGGCCAATTTTTCACGACTTTCATGACCCTAATCAAAATTTTGTAAAATTATCTGATTTATTTTTTATTAACGACTCTTGCATTTGTGTTTCGAGATCATGTCAAAGTTGACTTTTTCAAATCAGTAGACTCTGTTCTTTGCATCTCTTTTATTTTCGTTGCCATTGTTTGACCGGTGTACAGTATGGTTTACTGTTTGAAATATCATGTTATGTTTTCGTTTTTGGCGTTTGCATCGGTTTAATTTTATTCTTTATAATAGTTGGGAGTGTGATGCTTTGTTCAAACATTTGATTTGCGAGATTGTAAGGTTATCAAAAACTGGTTCTTCGAACCACCACAAAAATTAAGTTGTAGATTAGATTTTAATTAACTTTCCCTTTCCTGTGGGTTAAAATCGATGTACCGTTAGAATCGGGTGACCTGGGCATCCAAAGATTCGAGCTCTCTGGGACTGGACTAAGAGTACATCTTTTTCCACCTTCCAACACACTCGTCCGAAAACAATGGTTTCAACGCCCCGATCGGGACTCGAACCCACGTCTCCTATATAGTTACTAGTCAGGCGTGATAACCACTACACCACCAGGAGCCTCCATGCTGTAAACATATAACTATCAAACATGGATGATCCTTGGGGCCAAATTCTTTTTTCACTCGAGTGTGTTAAACTGCCTAGAACGTTTTTAAGGATTCATTCAAATAAATACATATTTTTTCCCTCTGGGACTAATCCACTATATTAAGAGCCTAGCTGCTTTGCTTATAACGATGAGAAGACCCGAAGTAGCTCGTCTTAAACCACAAGAAATCAGCTCAAATACACAAAATGTGTGTACCAGGATGTTGGATGACCAATTTGCATAAGTTGAGTGGTGGCGAGGATTTCGGCCCTCAAGTTCTAAGTTGAGAGGTAATTTGTGCAAAAATAATTTCATAAGCCGACTAAGCCCCCTCAAAAATAGCTAAAATAAAATATGGGTACTAGTCTACCTAAAATCTGGGTGGATGAGTCAGGCTAGATCAGATTTATAAAGTCTGTCTATTAGAAAGATCAAAATGCGTCTGTCTATTAGACGTGAACTGCCAGATATACACAAATGAAATGAGAGAGAAGTAAGAGGGGATAATATGCCAAATTTTAAATAATTTCTGTGAAAGCAACTGAAATATACTTGAATAAGTTACAAAGGTCATTAACATAAGAATACTAAAGTTTCAAAACAAAGTAAACATGAGAGAGAATTAAACAGGATGTTTTCTTGACGAACCAAAATTTTTTGTTTGATAAATGTTGTTTGTCAATTTTCATTTGATTCAAATGGTCAAAAGGTTGCTATGAAATTTGTAAGTTTTTGGGGTCAAAATTCCTACAAGGCCTTTGATACATCTAAGAGAACTGGCATCTGCAACTTTAAAGTAGGAAAAAGAGAAATATATGTACAGCAGCTTCAGCAAAAGTCCTCATTTCAACAATGATTTGGACTGTCTAAACATAAAATGTCCTATAAAAAAATTAATAAAATCTTACTTGACCCAAAACTTATATTTTAAGAACCAGCTTATTTAGGTCTTTATTCTCGCAAAGTTTTGGGAAAATCGATTTTTCTTTCCTTCATACCCATAGCTGATCCTTACAGCAAACCACTGTTTCAAAAAACAATTGAATATCTCTAGTTTACAAAATTCCCAATGCACACATAACAACAGGATTTTAATCTTCTCAAAAATGGTATTGTCCATAGACAATAAGAAGAAGAAAGAGAGAGCCCTAACTATCTGTACAATGCAAACATTAAGTACAAAACAAGTTGGCCAGTCTGTACAAATGCCACAAAAGCAAGTGAAGCCAGTAATATTGTTTAGATGTTTTCTTCATCTCCTCCCAGTTTTCTGTGTGCTGATGTATAAAACTACAAACAGAAACAGCAACAGTTAAAATAGTGAAGTCCAAAAGGCAAAATTAAAAACAATATTGACTAGTTTTAAAATTGCTTTTGTGAATGTTTTGCTGTTTACCAGTCCAGTCATAGTTCAAAAATGATTTAACTTTAAAGTACACGGTACAATAATATTTGAAAACAATAGCAAGCTTTTGACTCCTTCACGGAGCCTTGTTCATGCTAAGTAAGAATTCTTGAGATGTTAGTAGTCACGGGCTTTACAAGCATGTGACCGCAGCAGATTGTCCCAGATGTGGGGGAGCAAGTATCTGCATGTGTCCTTGTTCAAATCAGGCCTGTGAACACGGATGTTAATTGCCTCCTTGATTCCCTGTTCCAACCATCAATCTTCGTGGTCCAAAACTTCGACTTGGAGTAGGTGTCCTGGACAGTCCCTATGAGTATGACATGAAACTTCCAAAGAAGCGCTGCTGGGTCCTAGGTGTTCTGCAAACCTGGATATCAATGTTTGTTCTGTTTCTCCGACATACAAACTGTTGCAGTCTACCCCTGACAGCCCCTGACATGAGATGTGATAAATGGGCCCACAAGTGTTCCAAGGTTTCTGGGGATCTTTTGGAAAAGTTACCTGAGGGTGTTATAAGGCTAGAAAAATATATCCTCCCCATGCTGCTTCAGGGTTCGATGTAGCTCCTCCAACAGACCTTTTACATATGGAATGACGATGGTCTTCGTCTGACTTGTTGATCTTGTTGGATTTCACTAGATGGCTTGGTGTTGTCCACACTCCATGAGGGCTGTCTTCACATGGTCTAATTCTGCCTTGATGTCTTCAGGGTTGTGAGCTGTATGTTTGGATCAATGCTTAATTTGTCCACATTACTTGAGGATACCTTGCAGTTAGTGTCATCCAGGTATCTGAGCCACCACCCAGGTAGGGTGGCGGTTCAATCAGCTGCAGTCATGTGTTTGTAAAGCCTGCAACCGCTAACATCTCAAGAATTCTCACTTAGCATGAACAAGGCTCCATGAAGGAGTCAAAAGGGTTAGTTTGCTATTGCTTTGAAATATTATTGTACTTTGTATATTAAAACTAAATCATTTTTGAAACAGTTTTAAAGTTGTGTTCACTTCATGCAGAACAAATTTTTTACACAGTGCAAGAAGAAAATTGCACCCTAGCATCAGCATTAACCAGGTCAGACTGCTCTAGGTCACAGTTACTGAATTACACTGCAATTTTGTAAATAGTACTCACTATCATTAACTTTTTTGGAGGCCATAGGGGACAAAAGACAACAACTTGAGAAGGTGCCATTGTCGACTTCTGTTGACAATTATATCATATCTGAATTTCATGGGCAACAAAGGTTGACAGCTTGGAAATGCACCATATTTGTCAAAATGGTGCTTGGCAATTGTACATTTCAAAGCTTAAGTTAAAACACTAAACAAACTCTTGTTATTGTACAAACAATTGGCATAGCTTCTATATCATCATTCATTTTGTTCTAA
Source organism: Hydrozoanthus sils (assembly GCA_027575215.2). Classification (NCBI taxonomy): domain Eukaryota; kingdom Metazoa; phylum Cnidaria; class Anthozoa; order Zoantharia; family Hydrozoanthidae; genus Hydrozoanthus; species Hydrozoanthus sils. The sequence continues at coordinate 24,466 of JAOBRD020226913.1, forward strand.
TAGTTAAACACAACAGCTCACCATTGTTGCCTCTGATAAATGCATCTCCGTACTTGTTTTTTAACTGCAGCAGATTTGGAACAAAAAAATTAGTTAACTAATATCTACTTCAACTTTATTTCATTTTATTAATTAAGTAAATGTTACTAAATAACTCTGAGATTAAGGGTTTTAGTATTTTTTAGTTGGTGTGAGAGTCAATGTACTCCTTGTTAAACTGAACACTTTTTTTCCAAAAACTAACTTAAGTTTCACCAAATAAAACTTTCTCCAGCTGTGAACAACTAAATGCCACTTCTATCAAGACACTTCACTGAACATATCATACTGTAAAACATGACTGAAATGTACATGAAAGTAGTACAATATAAACCGTAAGCCTAAATTGTGGTGATTTTAAAATTCTCTTGTCTGCATTCAATTAATGCCTACTAGCCTTGTTTTGGAAAACATATTCTTTTGAAAGTTTAACTCGAGAACAAGGCTAGTAGGGCTAATTTGAATGGAGACAAATGAACATTAAAATCGCCACCATTTATGAATAAGGTCTTGATGCCTCAGCTGCTTTGCTTATTATAATTTATTACTATTTTTCTGTCGAACTAACATGTTGCCCTACACCCACTGAAGTCATGTGGCATACAGAGGCATAAGTTAGTCGATTCTATTTCTATATAAAACAATTAATTGGGAACACCTGTCCATTGACATATTCTTCTGTCTGTTCCAAGGCAATATTCATATAGCCATCAAGACAAGCTAACACGCCTGAAAGGGAAAGTTTGTACAACCGTCAATACAATCTGAAATTCCCATAAGACAAAGATACCAAGAATATATATATATCTACAGAAAAAGATCTGATCAAAAACTGATGCAGTGTTGGCATGAAGGAGAAGAGCGCTCAATACTACAAAAAGTAGA
>JAOBRD020227012.1:0-13842 GCA_027575215.2 Hydrozoanthus sils
TGGAGGGGGGTGGGGTAGGGGGGTATGTGCCGCCACCCACCGCCTCCCCTGACAAAATTGGGTTCCTTAAAAATACCATTGTTTTGACTTCTTCCCTTGTTGTTTTTTTCCTGGCAGGATGCCAAGGATATGTTAAAGAACTTCCTTGGTCGTAATCCCTCTCAGAACGCGTTTCTCGTCAGTAAAGGCCTCAAGGTCGAGTGAGAAGACTGGATCCGTGAACTGTCCTGCATGCCAGCTGATATTGTCACTGGCGTAAACAAGAAAATATTATTCCCAGTGGCAAAGCCGCTGAGCATATTAATAACGAATTAAAATAAGTTGAACGACAAAATGTTAAACAGTGTTTTGTTTTATTCGTGTCTCGCTAACTAGCAGTGAAGGGTTCCTGTGAGTCCTTAAACTTGTATATTTGCTGCTCAGTAAGGGAAGGTTAAAAGCGGCCTTGTTGCTCTCTGTTTTATTGGTTGTATTTGTGTTGCTGCCGCATGATGAAGGAACAAGCTAGCTTAAGCTTTAACGGGAACGTGGTCTGGTCACTTCCCACTGTTCATTACAAATCCATTTCGGCAAGGTGACGGCGTAAATGTAACAAATGAAGGTGTTAACATGTCCCTGATAACGGAAATGTACCGGAAATAAAAAATCTACCTTGAGACTAACTGAAATATACGCTACAAATCTTAAACTTGGTGCCGGCGGATCCTTTGCACGAGTAACTAGGGGGCTGCAAGATGGATATAATTTATGATCTCTCCATTAAGGACCAATCAATGTCCCATATATACATTAAGGACTTATTTATGTTCCCTCCATTAAGGACTTAGCCTAAAAGTTTACCTGGATTATGAGGTAAGTCATAAAACGGATCGTTTACAAGCAATATATTTTGGTAAAACCTGCTTCTTGTGGCATTCGAAGAAACTTCTGCGCCGAAAGACAATGCGGTCGACATAACAAGTCATTAAGTTACATGGAAGAACTGGCAGATACTGACGTTCAAAATTAGTGAAATGCGTTAAAAATTGTCTTTAATTCTATCTTATTTTACATTGCCTACATTTACTTGAAGGTAAATTATATTGTTCAGAAACCCTTGTTTCGCGTGCGAACTGTTTTTCATATATTTTGAAACTACAACTGCGGTTTTCGTCTGCTGCGCATTGAAATTCACCGTTGCGAAAAAGATGGCAAAGTTTATTTTAACCGAAAAATTCTAGCTCGTAAAACGCCTATACAGGAAACATGCAAACTTTAATCTAGCACAAGGTGTTATAAATACAAGGAGAGTTCCACAACTTTTAGCGGTGTGACGTCCGCGAGGCGTTCTGGGAAGACATGGTTGACATCTTTGTAGGTATGGCCAATAAACGGCTATTCAGTGTTACAAGGATCGCCTTTCTAACTCATTTCATCGCATGTTTGCTAACAAGCTGGACCCGGTTGTACCAAGCCTGGATCAGCTATCCAACCAAAAAGCGCTTTTTTTTCTCAGCAGTACAACTATAATCAAAGTTGCTTGACACCACTTTACCCATTACTTTAGGAGTCTTTCACTCACTTTACAACCAGGGATAGAGAAATCAACAAAGAGTATAGAGTATATATGGCCAGTATAGTTGCATGCTTTTTATTTTTAGGGGTAAGAGAGAACTTGAACCCGTTTGATACCGTTTTACTCATTGCTTAAAGTGCCTATAAAATGAAGAAATTTTATTATCTCAGTGGATAGAGCTTGCTAAATGAGGAATAGCGGTGAAAATATTTTGTCAAAATCTTTTATGGTTCTTGAGATGTTAACGTTTTAATGTTTTAAACTGATGACGTCACAAGTGTGACAGTCAAATTTCTTTTTAAAAATCTGCTGCCAATCCATAACCTTTGGAAGTAATAAAACCAAACTTGGTCTGATGATGTATCTCGAGGTTTTCTTCAGAATAGTTACTTATTTTCGTTGTCATGGCAACAAACTGGGTTCCTGACTCCAAGTGAGAATTTTTGAATTATACGGGTTTTTTTTTTCTTCAAACCAGAAGTTGCGCAACAATTCACAACATTTCTGTTCTTTTTATATCGTGTAAAAGAAAAAACAAAGATTTGGTTTAATTGCCTTGGTGAAAGTTTGTTTTATAAGGAATGGGGTCTAGAACCGAATTTGTTACCATGACGATTTGAAATTACTACTATTCTGAAGAAAACATCAGTCCAGGTTTGGTTTAAATTCAACCTAAGGTTACGGATTGGCAGCAGATTCAAAAAAATGCAAATTTGCCTGTCACACCTGTGACGTCATCAGTATAAAACATTAAAATGTAAATATCTCAAGAACCATAAAATATTTTGACAAGATTTTTTCACCGCTATTCCTCGTTTAGCAAGGTCTACCCACAGAGATAATAAAAATTTTCATTTCATGGGCACTTTAAGGAGTTTCTAATCACTTGACAACCAAGGAAAGATAAATCAACAAAAAGTTAAGTAAACTTTGATTTATTTATGACCATGGTGACGACAATTAGATTTTTCCAGCGGAAAGCTGTAAACAACCAGGCCCTGAAGTTGATTACGCAAAATATTAAAAAGAAACTCGTTTTTCTGATCAAGGAATTTTTTAAAAACTAAGAAGCGTGAGCTCTATTTCTATGGGTCTGGAACTTCATGGCTGTTGTTACCTAGCCATGGTGTAAAGCGCGTATCAATTCCTTTTATGCTACCGAAACATTTCGCTAAGAAGTTTTCTTCAGAAGAACCATGTCGGATATTATCGCAACCATATACTTCGACAACGCAGTTTGAATTATCTGTATGGTTAACCTTTTCAGCAACAAATACGCCAAATGTTGCATTGCTAAATTCTCCCATCTAGAAACCAAACTTTTCATGTTACAGGTTTAAGAGAATTTTGCTTTCCATCTTATGTAGCTTGCTTTTTATCAGTTCCTATTTTCTCGTTACCAAATATCTTATATTGCGTGAGTTATGTAAGGGGAAGTTATTCCGAAACACGGAAGCTAATGAAAAACTGGAGCATTTATTTGTCCTTAAATTAATAAGACTGCTTTGAAGTTTCACTCTAGTTTCCTTAGAAATGTTCATTGAATAAACACATTTGGCATAGCAGTGTAAGATTAATGGCCTAGTTTAATGATAATGAATCACCTTGAATTCTCGATGTTCCCACTCGCTACTTGTCAAATGATGTTCAAAATGCAATATAAATTTTTACAAACGCGAGTCGTCGCTTCAGCAAAAAACTCGCTCCATTGTCCAAACTGAATTTAGGGGCCTGAATTCGAGAGAAAGCCTTACATTTGTTGTTGCGTTTGTCTTAGCGCCGTTTTGAGGTTTTTTTCTTATGTCTGGTTTCAAACTCTTAGAAAAAGCCCTGTGAATGAATATGCACACGTCTGATCTACCCTTCAGGCCTCTGATGCCGTTTGGTTTGTATTATTGGTCATTTCAGCCGACACAACCTGGATCTGGCCCAGAAGTTGCTGGACATCCGGTTGGGAAGGGTCGATAGCCACGTACACGGCGTTATCATTGAACTGTGCTGAGTCCTGCGATGACACTGCCACAGGAATGGAGTTGATAGCATTATCTTCTAGAATCCCCCCTGGTAGGACTGTCTGTGCCTCCGTGTTGGATCCATGAGCTATTACTTCTTGAGACACCTGTACCGGCTTACAACACAAGCAATGTTAACTCGCCTGTAACAATTTCAAATTAGTATGTACTGCGGTCGGTAAATCAAGACATTAGGGACCTTAAACAACGAGGACGCCAACGCCGACAACAACAGCAGAAAATAATAGTGAATACTATCGCTGTATGTTTGAATACACCATGCTGGTCACCTGCACGCTTTCGTTTAAAAGTTACGACTTGAGAAGGTCAATTTTAAAGTTCTTACGACCACGAAAACGATCAACAGAAAATTTTGTCAACCTTCATTTACTTTTTACAAGCACATTTTTATCTTCATCTGTTTACAAAGCGTAACTCGGACAAAAAAGAAGGCAAACTAGCCATAAGTGATCGAAAAGGCAAGCAAGAAGTGTGTTTTTTGTAAGCCGTCATCCCAATTTTGTCTTCCTCGTTGCTTAAGGTCCCTATTGTAAAGTGTGAGTGTTTCCGGTGTGCGCAGGAAACTACGAGAGCTTGAGACAAGAGTTTGAATAACACGAGTTAAATCCAGACCACGGTTCTCTTGTGCTCTCACAACTTGTTACCGATTTTTTTTATTGAGTATCGATTATTGGTGATTCTGCTCGAGCCTACCTGGCCTATTCCCTGGTTCACCTCAATGGCGTCACTCTGTAGAGCCATCTCGGTAGTCTGGTCATGTGATTGTACAGCGGTGTCTCCCTGTACTCCAACTACTTCCATTCCCATCGGGCTTTGCACCAACACAGTGTCCGACACTGAGCTAACCGTGCTTGTCTGGGCTGTCTGTTGCATTGCAGCTTGACTCACAATCTGCTGGGCCAGCTCGGGACTCAGCTCCGGAATTGTAACTAATTAAGTAAATTATAATATTTAATAAATTTTTGAACAGATAAATAAATAAAGCGTTTCTTATACCCAAAATGATGAAAATACAATAGTATTAGTTCAGGACAGCAGATAAGAAAAGATAAGCTAAACGAGGCTTGGATGAGATGAAATAACTTTGGTGTTTACTACTCATTCTAAAATGGTCTCGCTTTTATCTGCTTCTACATTACGATTAATTAAATTATCCTCCCCTCCATTAGTCGTACCTGTGGTAGTCTGTGGTTGCTCACTATCGACAGCGTTTCCTTGCAACACCCGCTGGAACTGTCAACAAAAGTAACCTACCCTCCTTCCCTCCCTTAATCCTACCTGTGGTAATCTGTGGCTGCTCACCATCGGCTGTGGCAGCATTCCCTTGCACCACCCGCTGGAATTGTCCCTGGTTTAGCAAATGCTGAGCAATGAGAAGCTGTTGAGCCAAAGTTATCTTGAACTCTCCACCAGTACCGTCTACTCCCTGAACCACTATCTGTGGGCCCGACGTTCCCTCGGTTACTTCCGCGCTAACGTTATGCGGGACAATCTCACCTGAAGGAGGAAGTAATTCAATTAGTTTGCTCGGTTTGCGTTTGCTAGTTCTAAAAAGACACAACAAGGTAGCGATAATGAATACTCTTCATTTTCGGATTGATTAAGTATTTCGGTTGATCAGCAAGTCTTGATGTATTAAGTTTGAATGCTGCCTAACTTAAAGGTTTATTACGTCTTGCAGAATATACAAATCCATGGATGGGAGAACAGACGGATGATTAGTTCAAGTTGGTAGACAGACTGAAAGCCAGACGAGAAAATCGATGTAAAAGTTAGCTCGATAGGTAAACAGATAGACTAAAAGGTAGGTAGGTAGTAAGATAGGTTGGTTAGTAGGTAGGTAGGAAATTTGGTAGGTAGTTAGGTAGATAGATGGATACATAGATAGTCAAATGGTTAGACATGCAGACAAATAGACGGAAGGGTGGACGGACGAATGGATGGATGGATGGATAAATAGATGTATAAAAAGAAAGATTTATCTTTACCTAGAACCTGAGTAACCTGTTGAAGCAACGAAGAATCTGGAGTTTTCTCGCTGTCCGTTTCGGTTACTATATCGGATGTTGACATGTTCTGCTCGTTTGATTGTGAAACTTTGCTCTTAGATTTTTTATTGCTTTCTTTCGCCTGTTCCGAATGTTCTATCTTTTCATTTACAGACTGTGTTTTAAGATTCTCTGCTGCAGCTACTTCTTCAGATGTAGCAGGATCCAATTCCATTCCTCCATCCTAAAGTAACGAAAGATTGTGAGATTAGTTTAAAGACTCCAACTATTGTTCGCTAGTGGTTAGAATCACTTCAACAAATGATCCTTTAAATGATCTGCAAGGTTGTAAACTCGTCTTACACCAATAACACCGAGTTCGCAAGATCCGATAATTTCAGAGTGTTATTATGCGCTGTCATCAGGGATTTTAGATTCTACATGCGACAGTTGTATTGGTGCTAAATGTGCAGGTCGCTCTGTGCTTTATTACAATCAGTATGAGGACGCTGTCACATTTTGATGTTTTCCTCCTGTGCAAACTCCAGGGCCCCGGTTGTATGAAGCCTGGATAAGCTATCCGCTGGATAAAAGCAAATTGTCGTCTCTTATAAATCAATGATTGCTTGACCCTTTGTTAATTCTCTATCTCTGGTTGTTAAATGAATAGAAGACTCCTAAAGTAATGGGTAAAATGGGGTCAAATAACTTTCATTATAGTTTTACTGCTAAGAAGAGAAAAGCACTTATCTGGTGGATAGCTTATTCAGGCTTCGTACAACTGAGCTCAGGTCAGTAAACTACTAGAACCTTATGGTTTCACGTGTTCGTCCTCACTTTGGTGCTTTAGTACTTTAATTTGTACTCCTAAAAGACAACATATATGGCTTTTAGTTTTTCATCGCTTTTGGGAAGATCATTTTCATTTTTGCTCAAAATGGAAAAGAATATTCAGGTTCCTACAACGGACATCAAATAATTCAATCGAAAAAATGGTAAAAGATTCAAATCCAAAAGTCACGTCATAAAAAGAGGAACTACGACTGTCCAGGTAAACAAAGTCCTGAATAGGAGTTATTGACAGCTCGCCGACTGAACAACTACGAAAAGATAAAGACCTCTTTCGAAAGTGGCGGTCAAACATGATTAGGACTGGGAACAAGTCAGCAAGTGAAATCATAAAGGCCTCGTTAGAAGAGAAAGTGTACTCTGCACTATCATGTGTGTCAAAGCCATTCACCTCTGATTTGAGTTCATTCTCAAGCATCGGTGAGTGACTGACATAAAAGATCAAGCAGAGTAACAGTTGTGGACTCTATCCTTTGATTAACAGGGTCCCCAGTTGGTCAAAGGCAGCTTAGCACAGTCTAACCCAGGGCTTAATTTTAAACCTACGATCTTGTCTCCAAACTTACAGATAATGATTTGAGCTGTAACTTCGGAACGAAAACAATTTTTTTCCCGTGAAAAATCTAAACAGCATTCTATAAGAACCGTCACACCTTTCCTTAGAGAAGAAATTCTTAACCAGCCGGTTTAAGTTAAACATTTTCTTTGAATAACCCAGCCCAGAACCCCAGTTTGTACCTGGTTATCGGATCCACCCGTCGGAAGTGGAAGGCTTACTTCAGTCTGACACTCCTGCGTTGACAGTTTTGCGTGTGTGTAGAGATGATTTTTGAGATAGTTTAACCGCGTGAACTTCTTTTCGCACTGATCACACGGGTAAGGTTTTTCTCCCTTATGGATGTTTAGGTGACGTTTGTATGTAGTAAGATAGTTAAACTCTTTGCCACAGGCTTCACACTTGTATGGCCGATCACCTGTATAGTAAAAACAACATAGTTAAGCATAATATGTTGACGAGTTATTACTGTTAATATCGTTATTGTTAATAACTGAGTAGAACGTTACCTGTATGCAGTCGGACATGGTTCTTGTAACTATCAAGGCGCGTAAAATCACGATCGCAGTGTTCACAGCGGAATGGTTTAAAACCCGTGTGTAGACGCAAATGACGTTTGTGACTTCCAAAGTCCGAGAACACCTTGCTGCAGTATTCACACTGAAATTCAAATATGCACTTCTTAAAGAACAAAGATCTTGCAAAGATTGCTTGAAGAGCAGAGCGTTTTCCATCGCTGCATCAATATTTAAATCCCAGCTTAAAATATTTTAAGGCAATTCTTTAAACTAGTCTACAATAGCTTTATATTTGGGTAAATGGTGCGAAGTTATAGCAATATGAAGTTGTCAATTTTTGCGCTGATTTTTGATTCTCTTAATCGCGCATATGTTACGCGACTTTTGGCTTCGTGACGTCCAGCAATTGGAAAACCAATATATCGGTTAGTGACAATGAATCGACATCAACAAAAAAGCAAAAGGGTAAGGGGAAATACTGCTCCATGGGTTTTTCCAACAATTTCAACTGTAAGAATATCTTCTGATCCTATACTTTGGATGCGTTTCCCAAAACCAAACCGCTTGAAGTTATTCCTTCCCAGGCTCCCGTTATTGGGGAACAGAAATAAAGAGAAAACTGTTATAAAAGAAATTGTAACTTCGCAGGTATTTATCGAAACTCCTTCAAACTTCGGATTTGTGTTTATCTAATAGCAATCTTTTAGTTGAAAAAATACTTTGCAGGTGTGAGTAGGCGTGAGACTGTAGTTTTTGCTCTCACACATGGGTTAAAGTTTGACAGGTACTTCGTTTAACTTACTCTAAAAGGTTTCTCTCCAGTATGTGTCCTCGAGTGTCTCTTCAGATCACCAAGGTTAGCAAACCCGTGGGCACACACCTCGCATTGGTAAGGACGCTCACCCGTGTGTACCCGGATGTGGGTTTTAAGATTATAAGATTTGTTGAACTCCTTACCACAGTACTCGCATGGATAAACCTTGCCTACAGAAAACGAAAATTCAAGATCAGATTTCGAGTGCCCCATTGTGTTTGGAATGTATCATGTTATTCTGTTCTCTCCAAAGATACGAAAGGAATAAGGCTGTTAGGGTTGGGTACTTCTTTGGAACTATAGTATCAATTAAGACCTAGGAATGACAAAAGACCGGACGGCAACAGTCTTATGAACTGAGTAAGAGCTAAAACACACTACTGTGGATTCCTACATTGCAGTTAGTTTCTCAAGCAGCTCAATTTTGCTAGGTAGAGTTGGTTAAGTGCCAGCATGTTGTGAGGCGGACCTTCACTGAGGGGAAAGTTCTGCCTTTGCTCTAACATCTGCAAATGGTAAACCGTAGGACTTGGGTGGCAGACTTTGAAAGGGACCTTGTGTCCTATTGCCTTTTCTCCCTGACTCCTTCAGCCAGAAATGTCGAAGAAAAAAGAAAAATCTGAAAGTGGGAGAAATTCAGGCAACAAAGGATGGGGATATGAAGTTAAGCTTTTGTACTACTTAGGGTGATTAAATCAAAATTTTGTAACTTACAACTTTTATAACCTCTAAGTGGTTATAGCCTTTGTAATGATCCTAATTGAACGGTGGCTAAGATTAACTCAGATGTAAGCATACAAACTGTTTCTTGCCGCTATGATACACACAAGCTCTCCAAACTGGCCAGCTACACAGGCCTCCCATAAGTTAATTCAGTGTTCAAACTAGACGTTTAGTAATAAATGCCCAAAACAAAAGCAAGTGTAAAGGTGAAAGTAAACCAATACACAGTCTTGTAATAAAGTAATCAACCTCCAACAATAACAAGTGTAAAGGTGCAATTGCTCCAATACACAGCCTAGTAATAAACATAATCATTGTCTATCTTCGGCTTTGGATTTCTTGCCGAGGGCCACAACTCCTCCATCTCTTGGCCTTCTTCCTCAAGTGGTGTCTCAGGTACCTCTCCGTTCCAAGGGTTTCGGTTTCTCTCTTCTGGTGGATTAATTTGTTGAGGTGCATGCCCTTGTTGTTTCAAGCATTGTTCAGCCTCATACTGTCTTGGTGTGTTATGGTGTGGGGGCACCTTCCTAAGAAACTTTGCATTCCGGATCACACGCTTTCCAGTCTCCACCTATACTAGTTCAAAAGTGTTACTTCCTTTCAGCTTCAGGATAACATACTTATCCCCGCTAAAGTTAGGGTTTAACTTCCCTTTGTTAAAGTTTGCAACAAAAACAATGTCACCGACTACAAAATCATGGGGCTCAGCTCTTCTTTTCCTGTCCGCATAGTTGGGTAATTGTTCTTGATATTGTTCATATCTCTATTCCGGAATGTTTCCTCCTGCAGTCTCCGACACTACTTTGTAAATATTTCTCGATCTAGCGTGACCCTTGTGGGGGGTAAGCTTAGTCCCAACATGGGGTGTTGACCTGTATACTTGTAGTATTTCTGGTAGTACATCCGTCCATGCGAACCCATCAATCTCAGCTGCTCGGATGCTGTGTTCTAAGTATCTGTGAAATCTCTCAAATTAACGATTTGCTTGAGGGAAATATGGAGAAGTTTTACTATGTTGAATTCCATTTGCTCGAAGGAAACTTTCAAACTCTTCTGAGACCAGCTGAGGTCCGCTATCGGTGACTAAAACCTTGGGGCTCCCAAACTGTGCAAAGATCTCCTTGAGTGCCTGGATTATCTTTTGACTTGTGATACTTTTAAGGATCATTGCCTCCGGCCATTTGCTTCTGTAGTCTACCAGGGTAAGGATGTAGACTTGCCCTGGAAACGGGCCAACAAGGTCAATTGCCACTTTATCCCAACAATGTTCAGGTAAGGGCGTTCGCTTGCACAGTGTATCTCGTCAGAGTGGCTGAAGTCTCTCGCAAGTCTCACAGTTACGGCAGAATTCTTCAACATCAGAGTCCATTCCAGGCCAAAACAAACTTGTTCGCAGACGCTCTTTAGAGCGGACACCATGGTGTGCTTTGTGTGCCAGCCTCAAGGCCTTCTCTCTCAGCTTAGCTGGTACAAAAAATCCGGCATCCGCACCAAAGCAGGCCATGTACATTCGATAGTTCGTCCTTAAGGTGCTTCCATTGTCATCTGAGTTTCTCCATCCTTCATTGTTGGCAGTCACTAACTTTTGGACTTCATCTTGCTTCCCTGTCTCACGTACCTCCTCAATAGACAGAAGTATGTTGTCCCTCTTGACAAAGCGTACGTGTTCTTCAACAAAGCTGATTTCGGTTGCTGGTGAGGTCCCTGGTAATCAAGACAACCCATCTGCAGTGTTCCCCGCGCCTTGCTCATATATCAGCGTGAAGTCTTAGTCTTGAGCTCGCAATGCAATTCTCACCAGTCAGATAGACTGTTTAGATTTAGTAAACACACTCAGTAATGGCTTATGGTCTGTTAATACTGTAACGTTTCGACCGCAGATATATGTATGCATCTTCTGCAGTCCGTACAGTACAGCTAAGGTTTCACGCTCGATCTAAGCATATCTCTTCTCAATATCTGTTAAACTTTGAGATGCACATACATGCAACTAAGCTCATTTGATGCTCTACTCTTTGGAGTATCACACATCCCAGCCCACATGGGCTAGCATCAACCACCAGCTTGGTTTCTGCTTCCATGCTATAATGAGCTAAACATAGTGTTTTCGAAAGTAGTACCTTAATTTCCTCATAGGCTTGCCTCTCTGCTGCTGTCCATTTCCATGGTACACCCTTCTGAGTCAACTTCCTCAGCGGGGCAATAACTGTTGCCAGATGCGGCACTTATTATGTCAAATATGTGATGCTGCCAAAAAATGAGCGTAATTGGGCCTGGTACTGTGGCACAGATGTCTCTACAATCGCCTCTGGGTCTGGCCTAACTCCATTAACTGAAATTATGTGCCCAAGGAATTTCAGTTCAGACACACCAATGACACATTTCTTTACATTCAGTCTGAGCCCTGTTGCTCCGACTATCTTCAACAGGGCACGAAAATTTTTCCAGTGTTCTTCTGGAGTTGATCCGTATATACAAGATCACGTCATCAAAGTAGTTGAGTACGCCAGCCAAACCCTCGTATACAATACTCATCACTCTTTGGTATGCCTTTGGGGCTGACGCTAATTCGAACGGCAATCTCTTGAAGCGATATACTTTTCCCACTGCCATAAAGTAAGTAATCTCTCCTGACTCTTCTGATAAGCGTATCTGCCAATATGCTTTCCTTAGATTAAGGGTTGAGAACATGGTTGCTCCGCTGAGTTGACGTAGTAGATCTTGAACACGGAGAATGGGAAACCATTCTCGTATGACAGCCTTATTTACCTCTCTGAGACCAACACATACTTTCAGCTCGCCACTCTCTTTGTGTACAATATGGACAGGTGATACCCATGAAGCTTTGGTTGCTTCCTCAATCACATCTTCACGTATCATTCTCTTAATTTCTTCCTTCAATCTAGACTCTAGAGGAGCTGGTATTGGTCGCTGTCTTTGGACCTTTGGTGGTACTTTCTGATTTACTTTGATGTCATATTCATAGTCGTTGAATACTCCCAACTCTTCCCGAAAAATATCTTTATACTCTTTTAGAATAGACTCCCTCTCCTCTGATCGGCCCTCCCTGACAGCATGGATTTTAACTAAATCAAGGGCCTGTATTGCACTCCTTCCGAGCAATGGTGGGCCTTCAACATCAATCACAAACACTGGTTCCACTATCTTCTTGTTCTTACAACACAAGTTTGCATCAAATGTTCCCAGAAACTTAATTTCTCCACCTCCAAATGCAGAAAACTTGGCATTTGATTTCTTCAATGAACTGTTTATATTTTCTTTAAACCACTGTTTGGGGATCAGGATTCTAGCACAACCAGTGTGAATATTCATTTCTACTTGCTTACCATTATTTTCGACATCAATAGTAAAGTCTATCCCCCCTTTCTGGCAAGCAAAGTAAATACATTCATGAGTGTACTCATCTGTCTCTTGTTCCTGTACAGCCTTCAATTTCTGATCCTCTCTCCCAGCACTACTTGATTTACAACACTTAGCATAGTGTCCACCCTTTTTGCATTTTCTACATTCAGCCTGTTTCGCTCGACATTGGTCATCATTTTCCAGATGATCATTCCTTCCACATCTGAAGCAGTTCCTTGGTTTGGTTTTGGATGCTGCAGGCGGTTTGTCAACTTTATTGATTTGATTAACATCAGATTTTTCCTGACAACGTTGGGGTTTCTCTCCTTCAAGTAATAATGTATCCTTCTTTGCATGCTTGATCGACCTTCCTAGAGTTTGGGCCTTTTCTAATGTTAAGGTATCTCCTTGTTGGAGTAGTTTTTCTCGTAAATATCCATCCTGGCATTTCTCAATCACTTGACCCAGAGTGTTGTCTCCTACAGCTTCTCCAAAGTCACACAAGAGGCTAAGAACTTGTAATTCTGCAACAAATGTATCCAGCAATTCATTCTGAAGTTGGGCTTGCTTCCTAAACTTGTATCTTTCAGCCCACTTATATTTCTTAGGCTGACAATAAGCAGTCAGCGCCGTTTTCACATCTTCAAACTTTACTTTGCTTCCGGGCAATCACGACAGTAAACATTGCACTGCAGGCCCTGCTAAATGTAGTAAAGTCGCCTTTTGTACAACATCTTCCTCTTTATCGAGCTTTGTAGCAATCCTGTGATTTTCAGAAGATTCAAGCCAGTGCTTCCCTTCATATGCCAGATTCATAGCTTCCAAATTGACCGGTGGTAATGACAACTTTCTGAAATTCATCTCAAACTATCCAAACAATACTTGTTTATCCTCATCGCCAATTTGTAATGACCCTTATTGAACGATGGTTAAGATTAACTCAGAAGTAAATATATAAACTGTTTCTCGCCGCCATGATACACACGAGCTCCCTGCTCTGCAACCTGGCCTGCTAAACAGGCCTCCCACAATACCACAGCCTCCTTATTAAACAAGAACTAAGCAAATTATACTTCAATCAAGCAATCCAGTTAATGCAATCTAATGTTCTGAGGAACAAAAAACATGACTAAAAGGGTATAGGGTTTTTTTGCATACTTCACATGCAAAGAGCAAAAAACTTTCACCACAGTGAAAGAGTTGTGTTTGCTGGTTTTATATTTGGAGGAAGAAGCATTCATTTTAGAAAGGGCATTTGAATGTTTTATCTACAGCAGTTAAACAGTTGAGTTTGTGCCTGCATTTGTTCAACAAATAATGTAAACAAGCAGCTTTTTGTATCTAAACCTTTCAAAGGTTTCAAAAGTAAAAATAGGACTTTTTAAGACTTTTCAAGGACCACAGGCACCCTATCTAGAATACTAGTTTCACACTTACCTGTAT
>JAOBRD020227115.1:4894-25368 GCA_027575215.2 Hydrozoanthus sils
GCAGCCGCTCCAAGCTCTTTCAACTGTCACTGATATATACTGCGACTATACCAAGGATTAGATAATCTGCTGTGCAGGCTACAGTTAGTAATTCTTTCTGAATAATAGCAAGACTTCTCAGCTCCATTATCAACAGTTTAACGGTAACAATAATATAGAAATATAAAACGAGCGTGCGCGCTCTGTTCAGTAATAGAAAAACGAGCCGTAAGCGAATTTTTCTCTCAATCTTGAGTGAACTTATAAGTTCGCAAGTGTTCCTATCAATGAACAAAGCAAGTAAGTGAGTTTCATATTTCTTTTATAAAATAAGGCACACAAACAGCCAATAAATCCCCGCGATGACGTATGTAGACACACTCTATTCATGTTTAGAGTGCGTCACACAGCCAATTAGAACGTGCGTTATATTTTCTTTACTTTATAATAATAATTACTGTAATTACAACTATTATAATTATAGTATGATCAAGGGCTATTATACGATGATGAAAAGATTATATCAGTCAATTTGTTTACCTCGTTTTCATAACTAAGTTACTTTATCATGTTATCAAGTTTGAACACTACCATGTAAAGTACAGATGAATGTTTCGTTCATTTTTTCCCTTAATCTTTCCAGCTTCTAACGCAACAAATGCTGTTTTATTTCAATTAAGGTTCAAACTTTTCGTGTAATTAGTATGGGAGAAGGTTGCTGTGTATCTTCAAAGGGCGTAACGTGTTTGGTCATTTTCACATTACAAAGTGACTTGTTCTGTGTGTGTTATTGTTAATAACGGTTTAAATGATTTTCTTACTTTTATTTAGATTGTTCAGTTACATTGTGCTCCTATAGTGGGTGGCTCCTCCTAAATTGTTCTACAATTGGTACAGGATTTAATGAAGCCGAAACCGATTTTGGAATTGTACACAGTTTGGGAATCCCATTGGCGGCGGAACCGGTAAAAAAGGGAGGGGGGGGGGAGAGGAGACACCGGCCCCTTTCTGGCTAGCAACAGCAACTTTTGAAAAGGAATTACATATTTTATAACGAACTGTATTTCCACACTGGGTCTCCGAAATAATTTTTTACTTTCGCTACCCATAATTCCTGGTAAATATGGAAGCAACTGATTTGTGTTTTCTATTTAAGCAACGAAGACATTTTGTTTGTATAAATTTAAATGTGAAGAGAAGTCAGATCTTGATAAACCGGCTGAACCAGAAAGGGTTAAAACTGATTCTCAGGGCTGAGTTGTTCAAAGGCTGGTAAACTTTAACCCTTGTTTAAGTCAAACTCCAAGCAGGAACTTTTTCTCTAAAGTTACGGTTCTTATAAAATTCTGTTTAAATTTTCGACGAAAAAACTTGTCATTCCCAAAAATACAGCTCAAATCAGTCTCTGTAAGGTTGGCAACAAAAATGTAGGGTGAGTGACTCAACCCCAGGTTAGCGCTAAGCTACCCTTGAACAACTGGAACCAGGCCAACGTTTTACACAACACCTGACAGACGTATTCTGCTTAAAAGGTTGTTTTAAACAAAAAAAACCTGTTTTTTACTGCTGTCTGTTTTAGACGCTTGGATTGAAGCTGCAGGCCCGTCACTCAAATTCCACTCCACTGCGCCTGCTATGAATCTCACAGATAATTCCACATACATTTTGCCCACCCACACATTTACTCGTGCGGGAATCCTCAAAGCCTGGGCGGTGAACGTGTCAGAAAATGGTTACATCACACTTCAGGTAATTTACTACACAATAACAACAATATTTATTCGCACCATTTTACATTGTGTTTATATTTAGATATTTTTTAGAATTTAGCCCAAAATAATGTGACAGGGCACCCGAAATATCATTAAAGAGATGGTTTAGTCGGATGCAAAATGCTACTACTTAATTTTAGATACTAATGAGATGTAATACTGATAACTGATATTTTTTATTCCCCTCACACGCCGCGCCGTTTGTTTGTTAGCCTGCTTGTAGGCGGTTAAGTGTTTTGTTAGCGAGGAACACCCACAGGTCACGGCTGGCCGCGCCATCTTGAATCTCGTGGTCGAGCGGCATTGGGTCGAGGGGAGGGAAAAAAAGGTCTTTCACTCGACCCAATTCCGCTCGACAACGCGTACGAGAGCCAAGACGCCGCGGAAACACCGTTCTGTGTAACTTTTCCGCGCTAAGAAAACACCCATTACCGCCTCCAAACAGGTTATTTGTTTGTTAACTTCTTCCTTCAGAAATCCGCTGTAATATTTCTCCAATGGGTGTGATTAGTGGTAACAATTATCGATAAAATATTGAATATTTATCGTTGCATCATAAACTGGTATACGTTTAATAAAGTCTTCAAACGTATGGGTTCAAATGACCAAAACTAAATGGAAACAGATTAAAATAGACTCATTGAATTCACTTAAATTTAGAAAAGCAAGGAACTATTCATTAAAAAATCAAGGTAAATTAACCCGCAGCCAGTTAATTATTACTTTTTGTAAAAAATAACTACAGAGTGACTATATATTTATTCCTAATGTGAATTGCAAGTGTAGCATATGCCTGCAATACTATCATTTTTCTTTTGGCCAATCATCAGTTTTAAGTAACCTTGTGATTTCCTTTTTTTTATTTAGCTATGAATCTTGAGTTTGCTGCTATATATTATTGAATGTATTGATTGTTCTAAACATAATGAATCTCCTCTTCTGCGCCATAAAATTGTAGTTAAGATGCTTATTGTCGTTATTACTATAACTGTTGTTGTCTTACTATTGAGAATGTTGGTGCTATTATTGTTGCTATTTTCTATTAATGTTATATTATTGAGTGTCCTGTTCAATATTTTATTTTTGTTTTACTTACCTTTTCTTGTCGGAACGTTTCTGTTCTAGGTGCTACGTCCTGTTTGTATACCAGCAAACAAAACGACTTACTGCTACAGGAGGGGAAGTTGTACATCAACTACACCCCCCTGTCCCGTGTACAACGCAAGTCGTGAATGCCCAAATCCGGGGATTTTGTGTGAATCACCAGTTGTCTGTGCTTCAGACGGCCTTTTATGCCCGGACGTCCAAATTAACTCTACTAGTGTTAGCGTAAGCGGAGATTATGAAGTTGTTCATGAACTTTTTGTCTACGTCACGTCCGGCAGCCATATTATTAATGCCAAAAGGAACAATGTAAGTGCCTCATTTCCGAGTGTTCGCGCTGGAGACATTATTGCGGTTGGAATCCCAGCAGATGAAGGTGCCAAGTTGGTTTCAGTTCATTCAGCGACAAACTCCTTTAAGTATAAAGAGAAAATATTCACTTACGGAGACATAATTAAAAAAACGGTCGGGAATGCGAAGATTGAGCAAGTTAGCTATCTTTTTGGTGTCAATGCATTTTACACAATACCGACGAACTTTATACATGCGTCTAACTATACCATTGGATCTTGGAATCGACAGGTGGTCATCGGAAATGAGCTCGGCTCTTCTACTTTTACGTATTTTGTGGTTGCAACGGAGAAAATTAAAAACGTTATTTGGGATGTAGGCGAGGCATTTGCCCTCAACCGTACTACGAACATTACTGTTTCACCTCACTCCGGTTACAACATAACATACAACATGTTCTTCGAGAACAATACAGTTGAGGAGCGATTCGTGACCCGAGCAGATAAGCCAGTAGTCTTTTCTTACATTTACACCGAGGAGGGTGAGAAAAAGATCACTCTTAAAGTAATGAACGAGTTAGGAATGTCGACTAAGGGTTGCACCGTACAGATTTTAATGCCAATATTGGAGGCAGGGCTTTTAAATGTTCTCCCTTTGACTGTCAAACAATTGACACGTATTGGTTGGTGGGCCCGAGGAGGATTGGATGTAGCAGCCATTGTCAACTTTGGTGACGGGAATTCTTTCACGACATTGAACCACACGTTTAACCTCAAACGGGGAGTGTTAGTAGCAAGTAACAACCACACTTACACGGGCGAAGGTCGTTACAATTTGACAATAATTATCTTCAACAAAGTAAGCAGCTTCACTTTCCATAACCTGGTCACAGTTGAGTACCCAATACTAGGGTTAACCACACGAGTCTCTGCTCATGAGCTGGAGGTGAATGAAACCGCCATCTTTAACACAAGCATAACACAAGGAAGTTTCCCAAAGCTTTTGATTGACTATGGCGATGGTCACATTGACTACCTTTCGACCCTTATTGCCCAACACTCCTACAGTGTATGGCAGTTTTACCTCGTAAATATAACTGTCATGAATAAGGTGAGCAGTATGAATGATAGTGCATTGATACAAGTTCATAAACCCGTGGAGCCTTTGACTGGTTTTGCGATTTCAGTTTCTCCTTCAAGCGTTAGTTCTCCAGCTAAGTTTCTTCTCACAAAATCCACAGGCACGGATTTTATTTGTGTTTGGGACTTTGGCGATGGAACGACAACAAATCAAAACTACACAACAAAAGGGGGACTGACGCTGCATACTTATACCTCTGTCGACATTTACATGGTTAGTATTAACTGCACTAACAGACTTTACAACACCACAGCATCGGCTATTGTAACTGTTCAAGAACCAATAACAAACGTCTCTTTAGCAATCCCAATGGCGCACTCGGTTATAGAAAACTTGACCAGTGTGTTTCGTATTTCAACAGGAACTAACATCACATTTAATATCACGTGGAAAACGGATATTTCTACAACTGAAAATTCAATAGTTATCGCTGCTGGAAAAACTGATCCCGCATGTTGTAGATGGGAAATTATTATCGAAAGGAAAAAATTCATTAACGCAAACAAAATATTGATTGAGATATTGTACTGGAATCTTGTTACCACCCAACGAAAAAGAGTTTTCACTGTTCAAATCCAGGTACCGATTTCCAACTTAGTATTAAATATGTCTGATACATATCTTCCTGTTGGTGTGAAAAGTGATATCCGTGCTACGTTGTCCGAAGGAAGTAACGTAAGCCTCGTTTATGATTTTGGGGATAAAATTACATATAATTTTAGTATTTCGGGAAGGTTTCCACAGTTGATTCCGATGTTACGTTACTCGTGGAAACATCACGGTGTATATCACGTCAGCATAACAGCATTTAACCTTATCGGCAGCTGTACCGTTTTCAAGAAAATATTTGTGCAATATCCCATCAAAGACGTAGTTCTTTCGTCAAACAGCCCGCAGATATTGCCTCCAGGCAGGATAACTTGGTGGTTTGAGATACAACAAGGCACCCATCCACCAACCAATGCAACTTTTGATATTGATCATGGGGATAATCGAAATGCTAGCGACCAGTCTTTCGGAAACACAAACAATTGTTCTTATAGTCACGTATACACAACTCATGGTGTGTTCACAGCGAGAGTTACCATAAAAAATGATATTAGTTCAGTTACCCTTTTGGACTTAGCAGAAGTACAGAGAACGATCAAAAACTTGCAGGCGTTATCTTTCCATACAGGCGGCTATGCCGGAATAGGTGCTCCTGGGCGTGGTTTAAACCATGACTCATTTCCGTATGAAATGAGCGTTGACCACGTAGCCAATCACAGTGATGGTACAAACGTGACATACACATGGGACTTTGGTGACGACGCCGGGGCATTCGTAACGCGCAGTTTTTCCACCAAGTATCGCTACAAAGAAGACAAGAACCACACAGTCACACTAACTGCTGAAAACTCCGTGAGCCGTGAAGTAGCCGTCATGCATGTTAACCTAATGAAGAGCTGTCTTAATATATCATTCGTTAACGATGGACCTACACGTTTATCGTTGTTTACCCTTTTTAGCGGCCATATTGGCCAAGTTGGAACAGAGTCATGTTATCTTTTTGAACTCGGCAACAAGACTTACGTACTTTACAAGAGCACGGTAAACACAACATGCCAACCTGAATTCAACATAACAGACTACTATTCCTTTGAAACATTTGTTCTGATTGGAAACGAAATGAAACTTACTTTCCGTTATCTTCACTTGCAAACCTACTTCATCCAGATGATTGCATCCAATGTCGTTTCAAGACTGCATGTCCACGACATTGTCCCTGTAGTCCCTCTACCATGTCGTTACCCCGTTGTTCGTTTGCCCGATACAAGTAACATCTTCGACAAGAAAACTCCTTTCTTTAAGTCGGAAGAAATCGTTATCAACTCAAAATGTTCAGTAAATTGCTTTGCTTCCCGTTCTACCATCTTCCTTTGGCAAGTATTTAACATCACTGACGTTCAAGACAATAAGATTGCCTATTATCTTGGCAACGAGGCAGTTACTGACAAACCAAGTTTGGTGATTCCAGCAAGATCCCTTCATTATGGGCATTATAAGGCATGCTTAAATGTCACCGTTGTAAAATATCCCTATATATCTAAGACTGTTTGTTCTTATGTCGAGGTCGTTCCTACTCCTCTACGTGCAATGATAAAAGGTGGTAATGCGTGGCTACAGTCTTTTTCTCGGAACACAGTTTTAGACGGCTCACTATCGAACGACCCTGATTTTGGCAGACAATATAGCTTGGACACTCTCCACTACACTTGGCTCTTTAGGAAGAAAGGCCAAAGCTTCGAGTTTCCAGACAATTTGTCAAATTTAACTATAAGTGGAAATCTGACGACGGAGGAACCTGGTCGGCTTTCTGTCAGCGGAAAAGTGCTAACTATTCCTCACGGTGTTCTAAAACTCAACTCAACGTACGAGTTTAAATTTTATGTTGGAAAGGACTCGCGCGTTTCGTCCTATGACGTCACTATTCATGTCGTGGATGGTATTCCTCCCCAAATGGCGCTATCGTAAGTAATTCGTTTTAGCCTTCATTTTGTTTTCGTTTTTTAGTGTTTTGTGGTGTTGAGAGTAAATCAACAATAATTTTATAACAAATTATCAAATATAGCAAGACAAACACTTTAGGCTCTTAATAGCCATGTCAGTTATTTCATTTGTTTATGAATTGATATTTTTCTTTTAAATTGATCTCATGATCATCAATCAAGGTCGTCTAACTAAGACAAGCCCTTATGTTTTTTTTGTAGACGCCCTGTACCCTTGTTTAAATTTGATTTTCACTTATGGGTCAAAATAAAGCATGTTTAATACAGAAATTGGAATGGTTCTAGTTTTGACTAACCTTGCAGCGTAATGGTTCTTGCTAATTCACGTTTCTAGTTTCTTGTTCTACTCACAGCTTGATAAGTTGTTTTGTTCTATAAGAATTGTTTTAGCCATTACAGTAGTCGGCGGCGCAGCAACCTCTAGAGAGGTTAGTGTGTTCTACTCGCAACCCTAGCCCAAGCCCCGGTCAAACTACTGTATTGTTTCCTTGAGCAAGACACTTTAATCAACTTGTTCCAGTCGACTCAGCTATATAATGAGTAGCAGCATCCGCTAAACTCTATGGAAAACAGGGATAAGCACCGACTTAATGAGCCCTGACTTGGCTCGAGAAAAGGTTTAGCATTTAGCTTGTTTTATTTCCTTTCTGATGCTCTCAAAAATTCATTATTTGAGTGTTGTTAACTACATTGTCGTACAGTATTGTCACAACTCGTGCTAATTTTGGAGATATTGAATTGAAGTCACAGCGTCATCAGTTTTGAACGTGTTGTTCCATCTGGCAAGACAACTCTTGAAGGGGAGTGTGTGACATGTAACGCAAGTGAGCAGGAGAATATTCGTTACAAATGGAGCTTGTTTAAAGAAATCGCGAATATGTCCAACAAGTGGGATCTTCTACACAATATAAGTAGTTACGTGAATTCAAAGCTGACAGGAAGGTAAATTTATTTATTTATTTATTTACAACGATATTTGGGGCTCTGTTCAAAATAAATTTACAGTTTTAGACAAAAAAATGTAAATGCAAACTACAAGAATATATCGAAGACTGTATGAGCAATTTTACTGTTTAAAAAAAATAAAAATTATCACAATGAAACGAAATTACAACATCAAGCCATCACGTTCACAACACAATTCCTTCTTGACCTAAGAGGAAGAGCAATTAAGCTTTCGTGTGACTATCATTTGTAACGCAACTTACGGACCTGAAATTTACCTATTACGATATATTACTCAACAATATGATTAACAATTATTCCAAGAGCGCGTGTTGGGTGCAAGTTGGTAAAACAGCCAAGAGGCGCGTAGCACTCAGTTAGTTATAAATCGTCTCATATCTAACAAGCACGAATGAACTAGTTGTTTTATTAAATTTCTTGAGTTTTCAAAACCTATTGGTACTTGAAAATGAAGGCCAAAATTTATCCAGAATTATATTTCAGCTTTGCAATATTATAGAATCAGTTACCATATATGGTCAGTTCAGTATATGAGCCGATAACCGAGACTGAGTGAACCAATCAGAACGCTAGAAACGCGGTTAAAAATTGAATGATAAAACTTATCACAGTGGTTAAGCTATGACTGACGTAAATTGTTACTTTTGCATATAGTTACTTAACGTTTATTGCTTAATAACATCGTGTAAAAATTCCTGATCTATTGGAGGTCTTTTTCTTCCCTATGGCAACATCTTGTAGTAAACTTTCGAAAAGTTCTTACAACAAAAATGAATTGATTATAGATTCTTTGTCATCAAGCCCAACGTTTTGGAGGGCGGCAAAAGGTACAAAGCTCGTATAACCGGGATTTTACCCGATCTGCCTCAAGGCTTTGCCGAGTTGCGCCTTCTTGTTAACAAAGGGCCATTTGGTGGTAAGTGTTCCATCACCCCAAACTCGGGCCGTGTGCTGCAGGAGACGTTTACTCTACAATGCAATGGTTGGCTTGATGACGACGGAGAAGATCGTTTGATGTACAAGTTTAGCTACAAGACAAAAAAGAGTGACACTGACCACCTTTTGCAATACACTACACAAAACGCTGTCTCGCCCGTCTTCTTTCCCATCGGGAATGCCGAGTGGAATTATGAAATCAAAGTGACTGCTAAAATAGTTGACCGTTATGGTACGAACACGATATACCCCTTAAGTGTAAAGGTAAGTTCCATTGTCGAGCTCCCAGTCTAATAATCGTTTTTCCAATTTAAATTTCTTGTTCCGTAGCGCTGTCAGGATCTCGTTAGGAATATTTTATAATGCTACAGTTTTAACATGGCGAAAGGTATTTGTCGCCGATTACACCTGTACCTAGACTATGATCAAAACCTGCTCTTGACATCACCAGGAATTGTATTTCTTTTTTTTTTTCTTTAAAGAAAACTTCTTTTTTGTTCTCGTCTCCCATTCGCACACGCCCCCTTTGGTCTACGTACTAAGAGCTAGTTTATCGATTTATGGTTTTCTTTTGCAAATCAAACCCAATAAAGCTATTTTCTTTTAAAACAATCAAGTCATGTATTTTTTTCTCTTAGGTTGTTGATATAGATACATCAACTGAAGCGTTTTTGAGTTTTCTTGAAGACGAAACAAAAATCAACGGAGCTCTTCGGACTCTGGAGATGGAAGGCTACTCACAGGCCATTACTCAATATATCTCGGCTGTCGGCTCGTGGCTGGTCGAGAGTGCCTCGAAGAAGGAAGATACTTTGACCAACCTCACTCTGCAGATGGAACAACTGCAGCTGTCTGAAGCTCTAAAAGAACAGACGTTGAAGCTACAGCAACAAATCGAGGCAGAGAAAAGGAGAATAGCAAGCTTCGATAATCGTCGATCAGATGTAAGTCTGCCATTGTTACACGTTGAAAGTTTTAGCTGAGACTTGTGTGCAACGAAGCGAAACCAGTTTCAGAAGCGTGGCGCCGTATAAAACAGTCGGTTTCGTGAAACTTTTTAAAATTTCCTTGCGATACAGTGTTACTAAAAGTAGAACCGCTTTCTACTACTGCAATAGTCACAACGATCAAAGTTGCAATAAAAACAAGAGTTTCACCGTGTAACATCACTTTGTGAAACTTGTCCCGCTCGGTCTTCTTACGCCACGTTGCGCAAGCCAATCAACGTTCCCGAACATGTTTCAACATTAGATGTTACACGGTACAACGCCAGGTGAAACTTGGTTCGCATCGTTATTGCACTCAAGTTTCAGCTAAAAGTTTTAACATTTTACAGCGGCTTTTTAAAATTAACCCTTCCTTTTAAGCAGCCAATCAGATTACAGTATTAAGTCTGGCCAGCAATCTGATTGGCATCTGATAGGGCGGAGTAATATTGTAACGCCCGCGGGCATTACAAACTTTTTTCTTTTTTTACCGCTCTACCATATTTTGTTTGTCTTATAAGTTTTTACTCGGTCTTCCTGTGGTAGAGCCCGAGTATTAAAATGCAGTTCATCCACAAAACCCAGAACTATCCAAAAAGTCAGTTCCGGCACATCTGCGCAATCTCGAGTTCTCTGCTTCCGGTGTAATTTGCGGAAATGTTTGGGTTTTCTCAAGTCGCAATAGTTCATCATTCATTGAGATGTTTGAGAAGACAGAAAGTGACATGAGTACTAAATGTGAACAGAGCAGAAACAGAGTTGACAAAACTAACCTTACAAGTAACTTGACCAAGAACATTTACGCGGAAAGCTTTGATACACTGAGATGAACGCAAGAAACCTGATATACTGTCGCTAATTAAAAATCAAGAACAACAAGAAGGGCGCCATGTAAAACCGAAAGAGCAAGTATCTACAAATTTATGCAACTGCTTTTGTTTTATTTTTCTAATGAACTTTAGTGCCCATTTTATATCCGCCGTATTGCTTCATTTTGTGTTCTTGTGTGATGTGTTAGAAACGAGGAACGAGTTACTTCCCTAAAAATAAATATGACAGAATTCAGATCTTGTCGTGACAAGTTTGTTCTTTATAAGTACAATCGTGTAGTCAGTATAGCCTATAGGTGTCTTGCGTCGAGACAATGTGAGCGTGAACCAGCAGAAACTCTCGCAGAAAAACAAGGAGGCGTCTTCATTGACGACACATCTCGAAACTGTCAAAATTATGTTCGCATCGCTGCACACATTTAATTGGGTGAATTTACGTAAATTTAAGAAAACTGTCTGAAAATCGGCATTTAGAATTTGTCTTTTTAAAAGAAATTCAAGACAACAGAGCGATTTAGTAAAAAAAAAACTCAGTCGAGAGATCAAGTCAGCGGTGGTCAATCTTTAAGCCTGGTTTCCGTAGTCGCAGACACCGTATCAAGTGTTTCCATATGATCTGTAACGATCGGCGCCGGACGGTCTGCGATTGATGAACCCCACAAGCCTTAGCGAACCTAAAACGCTGGCGTGTGCGGGAACAAAAAAACGGCTGTATTCTCAAGTTTTCAAGCTGCCCTTTTATTGAGTTATATGAAACTACGGCAAAGAAGAAAAAAGGCGAAAAGAAGACACAAGTTCCGGGTCAGGGAAATATTTCTTCAACGACAATTAAGAACGCAGTCAATTTCACACTCTATTTCAAGAACTAAAGCACCATGATATGGAGTATTTCTTCAGGTAGGCTGAACTTCAGGCTTCATAATAAGTATGTGTTGATTCCCTTCGACACTTGAATTAGCCGCCAATTTTTGGTGCAAAAATAGCGGCAACCATCTCAGTTCTCATTGGACAGTTTCTTACACGTGATTTAAGAGGAACAATGGTATGTCGGCGACTGTCGCAGACCGTCCCAGATATGTGTTCCCATTAAAATCTTTCTTTGTCGGCGCGGTCGTAACGGTCGGAAAAGTAGAATCGAGTTCAACTCTCCCGATCATTCAGATCATGTGTTGCAGACCGTCGCAGACAAATATTTTGAGTGTTTCCATTTGTCAGGAACATGACGCAGACCGTTGCCGATCGTTACAGAAAACCATTAATTTAAAGTGCGTGTGTACAACTTAACTTTGTCCCGTATTTCGGCTTTTACACAAAAATTAAAACACATGATAGCAAAATTCTTCAGCTCGCAAAAAGATAATTTTCGATTCGCAAGTTCCAAAAATCGGCTCGCAAATAATTTGCGAATTGCGGTGTGCTAATTCTAGCCCTGTTATTATTGCTCTACAGTTTTCGAAAACGTTAGAGTTCAATTTGTGCCAAGAGCTACTGCTAAAAAATTAGAAATGACTAAAAATTCTTACAAGAAAGTTCCGAGCTCATCTTTCTACGGCATCATCAGGGAATAAATGAATAGTAAAAAGCGTAGCGGAGCTCTTAGACTAAATGCCGGCTAACTCGAGATCGACTGTACATAGATTATAGATCTGAATAATATTATATAATTCTCGCAATAATTGCGCAACCTTGAGCAAATACTCAGCAGCTTCAACAAATGAAATGTCTTTGTTAATCTGTGTTCACCAATTTGGCAATTATTTCTTTTACTCCAGCAGAAAGTATACTGTACCCCCAGTTTCAATGCCTATGTTGAACCCATACAAGGCCCAAGTTCACGCCTGAACGGCGTCAAGTTAAACTAAATTCGAAAATAAAACATATAACAAATAACTTTTAACCTCTTTTGCTTTGTCTTTACTGGAATTCTCAGACCTCGGCCTTGTGATATGAACCTCAGTACGCTAGGTTCTCGATATGAGGTTTCCCAGTAAGCACTTGCTATTTCAGTTGAGTGTTATGTAGCGTGTAAGTCTTATTATTGAATCATTTTAACGAAGGCCTCGATACATTTTTATCTCTTTTATTTCAATATATGTTACTCATCTTTATATGGTTCCTCAAAACAGTTGCTCTTTAACTAATGTATAAAGTAAACTCAGATCATTAAACACCAACAAATCAACAAAAATTGAAAGCGATGTTTACGTAAGTAAAACGGCTCTTTCCCGATAATTAGAGATTTCATCAAATTAAATGCCATTTTCTACTGTTATCATTTCACACGTTGCATATTCGCCTGCATAACTGTACTTATTGGGTCTCCGTTGGTATTTCAGAATGCACAGAATTCTTTTGTTCTCAGAGGTATACATAGTACGCCCGTTGAGTAAGGAATCTCACTTCATCTTTTATTTGTTAGATTTGAGCGTGTAACCAAAGTTTGTTGGTTTCCTGTGGTTTTTGTTGCAATTATTTAAGGAGTAAATGATTAAGGGTTCTTTTTGTACAATTAAAATCCTGATTCCTAAGCTCTGGATTGTTTGGATTTCCTGTGATAATGGAACAAAAAATCTGAAATCAGATGTTCGGTCATTTGTCGCGCATGTGCACTAAATATACCCACGTAGTAGGCCTAAAACAAAGTCTTGATTCGCTGATTTGTCAAACAAAAAGAAAACCTTGCAAGAAACCTGGAACCGGTTTCAGATTGAATCCGAAGAATCTGAAGAATCCATTCAGTCTTGGGAGTGGATTCTTCAGATTGCAATCCAAAATCGGATTCATGAATTTTGGAATAAAGGAACGCTAAAACCAGTTTTGGGTTTAGGAATTCGGATTTGAATTTTACAAAAGGAACGTATACCCGTAGATTTGTTTGAACGAAAAGAATTAGAATGTAACTCTTTTGATTCTTATTTTCCGGATTTCAGCTGAGACTAACACTAGCTCGAGCCCTGGACTCCGTTCAGCTTGATAGGCTGGACACGACTGAAGAAACATGCACATCCATAGGAATACTTACTGGCCAGCCACCCGACCAAGTGCCACTCAACGTTCTGGTATGTAAGCCATTTGTATTTATAGAAACTAAGGAAGCTCAATAGATTTTACCATTATTATCAATATCTGACGTAAAAATACTAAGTGAGCATGTGCTGTGACTATTGGCCGCGCAGTAGCCGAGAGGTTAGTGTGTTCGACTCGTAATCCCAGGGTCACGAGTCCGAGCCCCGGTAAGATCACCTTAAGCAAGACACTTTACCCGACTGACTTGTTCCAGTCGGTCGACTTGATTATCAGTTCTGCTGGGGGCTAACCTGCGATAGATTAGTGTCCTGTCCAGGGGGAGTCAAAGACTCTCATCCGCTTCGTACTACTGAAACCGGAGATAAGCGCCGGCCAGATGGGCTCTTAGGCTCAAACTGGGACTTAGCTATGTGCTGTAACGGTAAAATGCTTGGTCAGCAAACCGTACGTAAATATTTTTATTCTGCCCTTGCTTCCATTCTTGTTCTTGTACTTTGTGCTAATTGCCCTTGGTCGTGTTTGGTTTTAGCCTGTTGTGTTGTTCTTATTCTTTTTATTGCTATTGTATCTCTTCTTCCTTACTCTTATGGAGACCACTGGCATTTTTGTATGCTCGATTACACCCTGTAAAATTGATTTCAAATGTTTGATCCATTATCGATTTACTCAACAGCAAACTCTATACAGCGTTGTGGGAAATGCCGTCAATTTTGTAAGCAATAAAAGCTCTACTACAGACGCCGCGTTTGTGGCGAGTGCCTTTACGTCAGAGGCGTTCGCAGTAGGTGGGATTTTACAGAGTGCAGCTTTTGGAACCTCATCCTCGCTTAATAGCTCTACAACAAACAAGACGACCGAGGTAATGTTTGAGTGTTTTCGAACAACTTTTGCTGAACCCAACATGATTTACACGGGGTGAAAAGCTCATGATGTCCTTCGCTTACGCTAATAAAGCCATTGTATATTATAATATATATTAGTAAAATAACTTAGGTGATTACAGAGTTTTCTCTGCTCGTAGAGACTGACGTATCATTCCGGCTATAATCACCTTGCGCGAGGTGATTGAAGCCGGCGTGTGAACAAACTTTCAAAATGACCGCCTCGTGTTTTGTGGATCTTTGAAGGAGGAGTTAAATTCCTTGGAGGAAAACGCTGTTCTTAAAAGTACTAAGTTTGCATGACACTTTTAAGGGTAATGCAACATCAATATGTAAAGTGTGCTAATTAATGAAAGATGAAATTGAACTCTTGGTGAAAATGCTTCCTGGCCACCCTTAATGCATGCACTTCTATTCATGTAGGGGAAAAGGATCATTATGAATATGTTGGAGCTGAAAGAAAGAATCAGCGATCAGTTTATGGAAAAGATCGCCGTTGGTGAGTTTCCAGCACAGCTCGGTGCCGAGACGCTGGTTATGTCTTTTGCCAAAGACTACACCTCGGTTTTGAATAACGCTGGTATCGTATGTGGCGATGCTGGATTTGAATTTTCGCCAGTAATGGCTGAATATTTCAAGACACCCGGGAACTCCACTCCTTTGGTGATTGAACAAAAGGTGAGAACGTTTTGAGGTATGGGAAGTAAGATCAGTATTGTCCAAATGTTGGATGTAACTTTTTTCAAATAAAAGAGTAAGATGACAGATTACAGGGAAGATATTCAAAATTGCAAAGAATAGGTTAGCAGAGTTGACAAAGATGAACAAAACAGCAGAGAGTAGGTAAAGAGCAGACAAGACAATGTCGGATAGAAGAATAGAGAATTTGAGACAAATATGAGTAGGAGAGAACAAGAGAAAGAAGATGAAGAGAAACGGAGGAGGGAATATTAAAGCAGGAGGCCTTAAGAAACCAAATTTGATATTGTAGCCGTAAGTGAGTTTTAGCGAAGAACCGAAAGGAAAGGAAAACCTTATGGAACAATATTGCAGATGAGCAACTGAAAATACTAGGATGAGGAAAATTAGAGACAAGAAAGAAAACGACCAAGAATTGGAGAGAAGGAAGAGACGAAAGAATGGAAACCATTTAAGAAAAACGAGACTATAAGACAAAAGAAGAGAAGGGCAGATAGAAAGGGTGAAGGAAGAAGTGAAGACAAGAAAACACAAGACTTGAAAGTAGAGGGAAGGGGAGCCATTAGGGTAAAGGTTATTAGAAGGGGATTCACTAGACTAGAGCTAATTAGACGGGGAGTCAGTAGGGTAGAGGCAACTAGAAGGGGAGTCAGTAGGGTAGAGGTAATTAGAAGGAGGGTCAATAGGACAGAGGTAGTTAGAAGGGGGTCAATAAGGTAGAGGTAATTAGAAGGAGGGTCAGTAGGATAGAGGTAGTTAGAAGGGGGTCAGTAAGGTAGAGGTAATTACAGAGGGGGTCAGCAGGGTAGAGGTAATTACAAAGCAGGATACGACAGGTAAACACTAGAAGCAAGAAGGGAATAAGTGTTGTCGCTTGTTTGTTTTGAGGATGTATTTCTTTCCAGGCGAGCACAACACCTTATAATCCTTTTGTATGGGATGCATCAGCCAACCTTGTTAACAGTCAAGTAACATCTCTTGAATTCAACAATGGCAGCTCTGGAAGAGAACTCAGAGTGACCAACGCCAGCCACCCATTCACTATATGGATTCCCAAAAAAGGCAAAATCAACTGCTCTGTTGCCGAGATAAACTTCCACGACACAAAGTACCACACGTTTGACGTAACTCGGAACACCAGCGCAGTTGTTATCGAGGTCAAACCCTTTGTGAACCGATCAAATGTTCGATTCCAAGTGTTCGTAAGGAAGGGTTCCCGCCCAAGCAAACTGTATGAGAGAGTTAACAGAACCATTCCAGAAAATTTAAACAATCACGTGAATGATCCCTTTGTACTTGTTTTTACTAGCGAGGAACTCGGGTTTTTGGCTGGTACGCTTTATGTGGGAGTAACGTACAACGGTTTGCTTGAGGCTGGGGAGGAACGTGATGATAATTACAAGGAGCACCTGGCGGTTAACTACACTTTCTGCTCGCACACGTCCGAGTGTCTATTCTGGGATGAAAATAATGAAGTGTGGACTGGAACAGGTTGTGTGGTAAGTCTCAGTTAGATTAACTTTGGCTTCTTTTTTCATCATTTATGTTGTTTGTGTTAAGTTGAACTTGATGGTTCTTAAAAGAGATTTTGCTTGGAATATGGGGTAGGGATTGAGTGAAGGGGTTTTATTTGAAGGTTTACTAAAGAATTTTTCTAAGATTGTAAACTAGTAGTAGCTCCCGCTAAGTGCCAACGAACACTCGAGATATAACTTTCTAAAGTTAAAAGCGTAGAAGAAGAGTTAAAAAAACTAGGACAAGTCCTATTGCCCCTTCTGTACTTTGTGACGATGAATATCGACAATGATTTTGGTAAAATTGACATTAATAACGCAAAGAATATTGAACACTTTCCTTTATTGTCTGTGAGTAAAACCCAGTACATTGGCTAACTTATTCTTGGCATTATGTCGTTGTATTGTTACTCGTTCTTTCGTTACGGTTACGCTCTGATCGAGATTTTTTCTGGCAACAACCTCGTACGTACGGCTATATGTTCTGTCGCTCGCTCACTTGTTGGCAATAATACCCTTTTACCCCTTTCACTCCTTCTGCGTTTCTCAACTTATAGTTTTGAGAATACAAGACTTGATCAACAAAAATATCCCCCAGGTGAAATGTTAATTTCTCCCAATCTTTTCATGCAGAAAATATACGGATATAAGTAAGGAGACTTAAACTAATCATTTTAATTTTGGAACAAAGAGTCAAACAAGCCTAGCTGTTTGTCCTCTTTCCCATGTTTTATGTAGTTTGTAGTCTTCCTGCCTTCTTTACAAGCTTACAACCGTTACAATCATCACTACCACATTCGAGGGAGGAACATACGTATAGACATCGGATTAGACATTGGACAAATACTGTATTCACCTGAAGAGGGCAGGACTGCCGAAAGCTTGTGAAGATAGGAATACAAGAGACTACAGAAATTAAACGTGTGAAAGAAGACCAACGGCCTGAACATGATACAACCTACCATGATGGGCCAGATCAAGACTCCATTATATTGGCAAACATTGTATTTTCTTTTATGTATAGTATAACACCATTAATTCAAATTCCGACAGGAAACGAAAAACACTTCGAATTAGCGAGGGTTCAATTTAACAAAGTTTGATTTAAATGGTTTTGTATCTAAGATCAAATCCGGGAGTAATCGGATTTTGTTTGAATTAGTTGGGGTTTGATTTATCCGAGTTCGAGTTCGGCTAATCACCGGGGTTCAACTGTATATCTTGGTGATTGACAATAGACGAGTTGTTTAGCAATTATTGACTGTATATTCATTTACTGACAGGTTGGTCCACTAACAAACTCAAGTCACACGCAGTGTTTGTGCGACCACTTAACAAATTTCGCAAGTGATTTCGTTGTACCTCCCAATTCCATTGACTGGGACAAAATCAACCTCACAGAGTTTCTGAACAACTTTGTAGTTACAGGGGTTGTTTTTTCCATATTTGGGCTCTACTTTGTTATCCTTGTATGGGCAAGGCGTCAAGATAGAGAGGATCTGTCCAAGGTACAGTGTCTTTATCTAATCGAACGCTAGAGCTACCTATAACACAACATAGATGTATAAAACCCTCGCTTCGCTATGAAATATCTTCAATTGCCCTTTGGAAACGAAAGTCATGATAGTATGCTTTTGGAGATGTTTGTTTTCTCTTCTATGTGTATGACTAGTTTTGTGTCTTCGGTGTTTGCCAGATACAATAATTAGTATTAAGCTTAGAACAAGTTTCAAATGATTTCTAAATTGGAATATATAAATCCATTGAAACCATCTTTAGATAACGTCACTTCTAGCTGCTTTTTCGATCCAAAATGGAGGCCTTTTAGCCAACTTATTGCTCGTTAAGGCTTTCGTGTCCAAACAAGTACTAAATTCAAGTACCTTCCTTTCACAAACACACCCAATGACAAACAAGCAAGCACCCCAAGTAATAAGTAGCATCCAAGTGTAGCTTAGTGACTGTACACGAAGGTTGTGCTACGGTTAAAGCAAGCTAAAAACGGCAGGAATTGCCAAGGGCCAAGTATGCCTTCACAAGTGGAATGGTTTTGATAGTTTCTACCCCTTCCTTCTATAAAAATTGGATTACTTTGTGTCAAAAAGTAAATGCTTAAATTACAGATTGGTGTGACGCCCTTACCATCAAACGACCCACGTGACAACTATACCTATGAGATCATTGTATTCACTGGCTACCAATCGAACGCTGGAACAACATCCGAGATATCCGTCGTCGTATGTGGGACTCTAGAAGAGACAGCACCAAGGGTACTTAAAGACACAGACCGTAAACGAAGAAAATTCGCCAGGGGCTCTGTAGACATTTTTCTGTTAACCGTTCCCTACCCACTTGGAACACTGAAAAAAATTAGAATTTGGCACAATCACAGTGGCGACTTTCCCTCCTGGTATCTCGATCGAATCTGTGTTGTTAATGTACAAAGTGGAGAAAAGACTTGGTTCATTGCAAACCGCTGGTTTGCTCTGGAAGAAGACGACGGAAAAATCGAAAGGACGTTATATCCTTCCTCGAGAGATGACCTAATTAAGTTTAACTTACTGTTTGCTGCTGAAAGTCGTCGAAATTTAATGGATGGCCATTTATGGTTTTCTGTGTATACCAGGCCAGTTCGGAGTACCTTCACTCGAGTACAGCGTTTGACTTGTTGTTTAACCGTCTTACTGACAACCATGCTGGCAAATGCCATGTTCTATGAAATGGGTCCCTCGTCGACTCCAAGGTCAGAGGTAAAGATCGGCCCTATACGACTTTCAACGCAGCAAATCTCCATCGCTGTCATCAGCAGTTTGGTAGTGCTTCCTATCAACACATTAGTTGTGATGCTCTTTCGTAAAGCTAAACCCGCTCAAGCGAGTGACAGCAACTTGACGTCGGATCCAAATAATAAAATTAATCGAAGCAAAAAATACCAACTGCATGATGACGAGACAGAGGATGAAGCAAGCGACAAGGAAATGGCGACTACGAAGCATAAGAAAGAAAAGGATTCAAAGGATAGTCGGACCCTTCCCCACTGGGTTGTATACATTGCGTATGCAGCCATCGCCTTGGGGTGTGTGGCGAGTGCTGTTTTTACAATCTTCTATGGACTGACGTTTGGTAAAGATAAATCCGAGCGTTGGATCTCAAGTATGATGATATCTTTCTGGCAGGACGTATTGTTGTCCCAGCCGCTAAAAGTTGTAATAATGGCCGTCTTCTTTGCTATTATAGTAAAGGACCCGGATAAAGGGGACGAAGACACCCCAGCTGACTTAGGTAAAGACGAAATGTGGATACACGATCAAGTTGCAGAAAATGATAAATTAATGTTCAACAACCTTAACTTTGTTCCAAAACCGCCAAGCGAGGAAATGTTATACAACGTGCGTCAGACACGAAAGAAAGAGAAACAAATGGTTGAGGTAATAAAAGAGATGGTCTTTTATATTGGCGTTTTGCTTGTACTTTGTATCGTTGCTTATGGCAACCGTGACACTCAAGCATACCCTGTGAAGGCAACCATGTCAGATTTCTTTGCCGAGAGTAAATACGTCGACTTGACGCCAATCTCAGAGGTAAGTTTAGAAATGACATGAGTTTAAAGAGTACCAATTGTTTTGCGCGCTATGAAAATGACAAGGAGGGCAATTGTCATGGGGTTAACCTGAATAAAGAAAATGACATGAAACTGAACAATGAAAAGAACTGGAGTAACTTTATTGAGACGTGCTAAATGAAAAACGGCAAATGACAGTAACCAACCCTAAGTATGAAGTTTGTTCATACTGCCCAAA
>JAOBRD020227224.1:0-17466 GCA_027575215.2 Hydrozoanthus sils
AGTTCTGCTGGGAGCTAACCTGCGATAGATTAGTGTCTTGTCCAGGGGGAGTCAAAGACTCTCATCCGCTTAACACTGCAGAAACCGGAGATAAGTGCCGGCCTAATGGGCCAGTAGGCTCGAGAAAGGATTTAGCTTCGCTCCATGTCATTAATTTGAGCTCGTATGTGCAACACTGCTAATTTTTCATAACCTGCCCAATCCCTCAAGCGCAACGCTTACGATTTTTTTTATATCTTTCAGTTATAACTGACTAAGAAATTGAAATGAAAAGTTCAAAAACCAACTAAAAAATAGGTACGATTGAACTTGTAGAGAATAGAACTGAAAACAGCTGAACTGGTCGAAAATTTGTGTTCAACTAAACCTGTCATCTGAGACCAAGACAGAATATTTTGCATCTGATTGTTAATAGCTCGCTTCTCTTACATTGTTTTTAAGCCTTTTCTTTTCCAAGATTGCAGTTGTAGGTTATTCGTAGCAACAATGGTGTTGCAAAATATCTTTGGCGTATGGGCATTGCTGAAACTATCTTTTAATGCGGCGTTTGAAGCTAAGCTAACGTGTTGTAAGAAGCAGTGCGACATAGTCACATGTTCCATATGGGTTAGGGCGTCAACTTTTGAGCTGAGTCTCTGAAAGGTCAAAACATTGACATATTTGTTGGCGATCAAAATCTGAAGAATGATTTTAGGTATTTTAACCACGGTATAGTGTTAATTTTAAAGTGTTTGCTACGATTCAATATTTCCTACTGTGCTTTGTTGCAGGCTTTTGAGTGTTGTTTGTTCTCGAATCTTAACCACAACCTGCCTTATGATGTAAGTACAATTTTCCTTTCTTCGAGATTATAAGAAACATTGCTCTTATACTTTGTTATGTTACATTTTCGTCTTGAGTTTTCTTTCAAGTTGCTGATTAATTTTCAAAAAGGTGCCTAAAAAAAATCAAGATTTTGTAGGTGATTACGTCAATAATTAGATTTCCAAGTAGACGATGCATAACAAACTTAATAGCCAGGGTTTTTCCCCTACATGCGCAGGGAAAAGGCCAGAAAACAGGGTTGGATCACAGCGAGGTAGCCACGTGCGACAGCAATAGGAGGAGTTATTTCAGTTAATTCCGCTCTGCCCTTCACGAACGCTCTTCATTCACGTTCCTCTGAACTTTGAAACCCACTTGAAAACAAACATTTGGAATCCAAGTTTTTGTTAATCGTTTAGGATATTGCTTCGGGATACTATTGAGGTCTAACACAACACGAGTTTATATAATTTAAAAAAATCAAAATGTTAGTTTTTGTTCGACATGATCGAAGGCATTATTTTAGTTTTTACTTCTCATGTGTAACTAAAAACAATTTCAGGCAGTTTGGTGCTTTAAGGATTTGACAAACAAACGAAAACTTATTACTGAGCTGCAGGAGCAGGTTTGTAAATTGTTTCTTTCTTGAGAAAGTTCTCTACTCTTGATGGATACTATGATGATAAACTTTATAGATATTTGTAATCAAGAAAGTGAGTGAAAGAAACTGGACATTGGACGATTACTTGTTGTCATTGTCAATAGTAAAATGGGTAATACAAAAACTATCTATGAACTGAACAGAATGTTAATAACAATATCCATGGAGACAATTTTTATCTTATAGATTTGTTAATAGCGGGTATGTAAGTCTTTGGTAACTGAGTGCGAGGTCTGTCTGAAAAACATGGCTTTAATTTCTTGTACTTTAATTTTCATGAACTGGGAAAAAAACAAAGGATCAAAGTTCTCTCGTTTGGCTCTGATTAGAAACTTGCGAAACTGTTGCTTTCCAAGCGCTCTATTTTACTAAACGCTCAGTAATAAGAGATCTTTTATAGAATTGAGGTAAAAACTAGATAACTTTATGCATGTTTGAACTGCAGTTTATCTCACGGGACTTTTTCATAATCATTTTGATGAATCACACATTGTATAATGTGTTATGTCTCTTGCACAGTAAGATAAACTTAACAACTAGAAGAGCACCTTTTCTTATCGATTTTCATTGTACTACAGTTACCCAGAAGCCACCTGATACACGTTGTGTTGAAGACACTTGATGATCCTCCTGTGTGCATCAACCAAAGGGTCGCAGCAAAAGGTTGGTACTCAAGAACAACGGGTGAATTTTTTTCATTTAGCAGAAAATCGCAGTGTTCGAAGCGGAGGGGTTGGCAAAATCTCTGCCTTCCAACCTAATATCCTCAATTCGACCCCCCAGCCTAGTCGAGAGTTGAGTATTGGGTGACCTTCTTTCTTGCTAAAATCCACTTGGCTGTTCATCCTTAAGAATCACTGAAATGAGTACCAGCATACACGGACCGCCTTGAAATGACTGTCAGAGGCAAATTCGTATGCTTCCGGTCCGCTGGGGGTAAACTGATCATAATAAAGAGTATATCCATATGGAAAAAGCGTTGTATAAATGCACCACTTTAACTGTTACTTTACTTTTACATTTGAGAGGACAACAACTCCCTTTCTTTAAGGCAGTTTAAAAAAGAAACTGCCTTCGGGGTTTGTAAGAAACAGGTTTTGAAGAGTTTTAAGAATCGGTTTGTAGCATTTTCTTTTTTATTTGTCTTGCAGTTGACGAGTGCGTCCAGGGAGCGAAGGTATGTCTCATTCTAGGATCTGAAAGCCAGTTTATCAACGTCTAACTTCTCCTTTCATAGCTCACACAAATTTGGTCATTTTGTAATGAGAAAATGGACATTGATCAAACATAAACTACCAGCGATAAAGAAAAACTCTCCTAAGAAATGAAAGGACAAAAGTTAACTAAACAAAAATTTATCGATAATTATATGATAAGACAATATACCACCGTCTTTACAAATTGTAGGACAGACCAGTTGTGCCAAGGGAAGAAACCACTGCATCAACGGCAAAAGGGACCTCGAACCCTTTAGAACCACCAAAAATTGGAAACTCCCGAGAGTCTCTACACACTGAGCCACAACAAAGTTGTCAGTCCTCAGTTTTGGCTGAAAGCACGGCTCCCAAAACAGAAGCTTCTCTCAGTTCCGAAGACAACAGCGCTAACTCCGTTGTGATGGAAGGAAGGAGCGTTACAGAGTATAACGAGGAGGATGTCGGAGACTCAAGACCTGGGTTTGTGACCTCAGCGCAACGTACAGCTATTTTAAGAGACTGTGCTGCAAACAAAATCATCGAGGAAAACGTTGACCAAGCTAGGTTTTTCATCGTTAGAGACGAGTTAAAAACGGTTGTCGAGGCTATGAAGCAGGGAAAATGGTGCGCTAATCGCCACGTGCTAAAAGGACTTAACAGTGCCTTTGTAGAGCAGGCAAAATCAGGACACAGACTTTTGTTCCTTGTTTTTCACATTATTCACTCGGATTCTTTTGCTGGAATGGCGCAGATGATCTCAACAGTAGACTATAAGAACTACTCAATCAACGTTAGTAAGCTTGCATCAACCAGCTCTCAAGTCTGCAATGGCGAGTTTTCTCTTCGGTGGGTGTACGTTCATTCCCTTCCCATCGAGCTCGCGTTAGTATCTGGTTTTTATCATGGATTCGATAACTACCGCACAGTGAAAACCTTGAGAAACGGGAAGGAACTACCACTGAAATACGGTGCTTGGTTGTTAAAGAAGTTCGATGAATTCTCTTCTAACAAAACTGTTCTAGATGTTGCTTTGGTCCAGGTATGTTAAAAAAGGTTTACAAGTTTTGTTTCCTTTCGTTGTAATCATTAAATAGAGTTGGTCGGGCTTGAGATACCTAATCAGCATAACATTATTAATAACATAGCAGACAAATTATAGGCGGAAGTCGGCCCTCGATTTTATTTGTAATTGCCCTTCGTTTGAAATCTCACATGGGCAATTACAAATTATCCATGGCAACTAGTTCATCACGCGAACAAAAATCAAGATTGCGTGTTTACAAAACGAACTTTTGCGCACGCGAAGTCTTGAAAAACTACAAAAAGGAAAGTGATAATTTGTCTGCTAGATTATTAAAAGGTAATCGAATAAGTCCTCGTCAATTTTTGAATACAATCACCTGTCTTTTGGCCTAATTCTGAAAGTTAATTCAAATTAGGCCAATAGACGCGTGATTTTTTTCGAATTTGGACTCTTCCTTATTCGATTATCGATAATAAATACATAAAAGTTACATAGGAGCAGTTCTTGGAGAGGGTTTTTGAGTTTTTTATGTGCCAAGTGGTGTCGTTCTACGTTTGATTATATTTGTATTAACTTTGAGAAAAAGGACAACATTTTTCATCGTATTATAAAACATGTAAATTAGTCCTTCACAACTGAAGATGATCATTGGCATAGTCATAATCAGGCATGGTTATAATACGCTAGATTTGTCTCTGATTTAAAAATATCGGTAGACGATATTCTATATTACTTTTATGTTTGTTGTAATGTGTTATTGTAAGATTAGTAGTATTGGTAGAAAATATTGTTTGTGTTGTTGTTGCTTTGAGTATGGCATGTGTTTTTACAGCGATCTAAACACTTAATGGTAAACAACAATAATGACAGCTATCTTTATTTCTCAAAGTGGCCTTAGGTTAAAGAGTAATTCCAATACAAAAAAACGAAAATGAATGATTTTGACTGGCTTCCGCCACCGATAATGGGTTGGCGGCGCCGTAAGAACGCGCCAAAGGCCGTGTAGCCGGAAGTTCTTGACCAAGACTTTGATTACCTAATTCAGGAAACTATTTTTTGTTTTCACTGAAAATTGAAGTTAGGTACAAAATCATATGGAGACCTAACTGGGAAAAAAATGAGCTCCTGATGGGAATCGAACCTTCCGTAAACTAGTTGGACACTCAACCATTGAGCTATGGTAATGAACATTTAATATATAAAATCATATCGTCCTTGAGACATTATTTCAAAGTGGTTGCTCTGACGGTGCAGTTCATTAATGTGTGCGTGCACGACACATACGCCTTAGCATTCAAGCGATTTGTGAGATATTATCCGTGTGTCAAAACCTAATTAATGACCTTGCTCACCATATGAGTTCCCACAGCTCAGTGGTAGAGCGTCCAACTAGTATACGGAAGGTCTTGGGTTTGATTCCCATCAGTAACGCAGTCCGTGTGTCATAACCCTATTAATGACCTTGCTCACCATATGAGTTCCCATAGCTCAGTAGTAGAGCGTCCAACTAGTATACGGAAGGTCTTGGGTTCGATTCCCATCAGGAACTCGTTTTTTTCCCAGTTAGGTCTCCATATGATTTTGTACCTAACTTGAATTTTCAGTGAAAATTTTCGAGGCATGTCCCTGCATGATTATAGTCCGTTTGCCCAAAGCCTTTTGTTTTAAGAATTATTCAAGCGAGGCCATCAGATCGATACAATTCTTGTTGTCTCATTTTCGTCACATTTGCCTACAACTGTAACAACAGCCGTTGAATTCTGATAATCTCTCAAGCAATAATATCGAACTTAGAAAATTCCTTCCTAGACTGCAAGGCGACTTTAAAATAGATACTCAAATCCTAAAGCATTTTTAAGAAACTTTAACAAGACTGCACATACCAATCATTTTTAGGGTAGGAAGCCCTCTCTACAAGCTGAACAAAGAACTGAAAACCCTCGGCAAGCCTCTCCCACAAACACCAATCCAGATGATGAGGAAAAGCGAGTTAAGGAAGGTGGCGAAGCAACCTCGTTAAACAAAGATGGATTATTCGCTGTACAGACCAGCGAGAGCTGGGAGCAGGAGGT
The DNA here is from genome assembly GCA_027575215.2 of Hydrozoanthus sils. Lineage (NCBI taxonomy): Eukaryota > Metazoa > Cnidaria > Anthozoa > Zoantharia > Hydrozoanthidae > Hydrozoanthus > Hydrozoanthus sils. The sequence goes on from JAOBRD020227224.1 coordinate 5,758, forward strand.
GAGTTTAGCAGGTTGATAGTCATCTCAGAGTGCACTGTGTTGTTGACCCCGCAATAATAACTCTTGATGAAACACATAACACTTATTAACAGATTGCATGCTCTTTAGTTTACTGGCGAAACTCAGACCGAGGGTTTGACGTACATACGGACCGAGCATAGCAAGACCGAGGTCTGGGATTTCCCAGTGAAGACCGAGCGATCGATTTATTATGTTTTTAATTTATTTATTGTATGTTTTGGTCAAAAATTTTAAAAAAAGAAAGCAAACTATTGTTAAGCATTTAAAAACAAAATACATTTGTAATGCCTGCGAGCGTGACCAGATAATCTTGCCCTCTCAGTTCTATCTGGCCATATAACTATGTGTAGATGTAACTACATAGGTGTAGAGTTACTCAGGGACCCAGTTTGTAATAAGGTCGAAGAAGTGGGAGATTATGGTAGTTAGTCAGTATTTGAATTACCTCGGAACACCATTTGATTTGCATCATTTGTGCATGAATACAAGAATTACATGCCATGTTCAAAAATTAAGGGTCTTCTTTTACAATCCATTAGGTTATAGCTTTTGACTAAAAACAACGTTGTCATTAGGTTTCAGATGTTCAAGGCGAGGTTAAGGAGGATTGTGCTGTAAAATCAAATGATTCCTTGCAGCAAGAAGGCGCAATAGCTAGATCTGACTCTGACCCAGGTCCCGACGGCGAAGAAAGTCGAATGCTGAGCAGTGCTCTGAAGGTCGAGCCGTCTACAGACAGTTCTGACCTTGTAGTCAATGTTCTAGATGAAGTTGGAGGTGCTAAAATAGAGACTGGTGAGAACCAAATCAGCAAAACGGCTGCGCTTGAGTTGAATGAAGAACGTAACATTAAAGTGAGTGAAAACGTCGATGAAGCTGCGGGAGTAGAAACATCAGTAGACGAAGAAGATAAACGTTCTGATCGCATGATAGAAGAGGCGAGTGAAACAAAAGCTAACTCTGTCATCGAAGAGAGCAAGTATGACTCTGGTGAAACGTCTAATCTTGAATTACCCAAAACAGAATCAGAATTAGTAGTTGAATCCTTGATGACAGATGTCATTAAAGAAATCGAGGATTCTTCCCGAGTCGAAACGGACGAGTTACTGAAACCTATTGATACGTTAAACGGAGTTAATGCTAAGCAAATGACAGCGTCATCTCTTGACCAGTACGCTTCTACTGACTCATCAAGAATGGTTAAAGAACCTAAAAGTGTCATAAAGGAAATTAAGACTGAGAATGGACAGCTAAAGCTTTTGCTTCGCAACAAAGTAAACTCTTCTAGTAACGAATTTGCAAATAATGCTCAAGAAGCTATAGACGTCCAAAGTATTGAGGAAAACGTTTTTGTTAGTGGTAATGATCTGACCTGCGCTACACCCGAGGAAACAAGTACCCCTACCTCAGAGGAGCAAGCAACTAACCCTTCCTCGGAGGAGTCTGGTAGCATATCACCAAACCCAATAGCTTCAACTACTGCTGTTGAGTGGTTGAGCATCAGCAGCGATGTGAATGAAAAAGAGGGAATTACAACTGATCCAATCCATGACAAAAGGAGCAGGAATAATAGTGACACAGTTTCTAGCGGTCTTAGGGCGACCGCAGCAGAGTGGTATCCCAGTGAACAGTGGATAATCCCAGGCTCCCCAGTTTTCACTCAGCCAGATGAGAGCTGGATATCGGGGGAGTTTGATTCCACACTCGTTACACCAAGTGAGACTAGTCTAGGAGTAGAAGAGGATTCTGACGATGGAGAATACTTGGAAAATACGTTTGACGAGGACGTGGAATTTCTATTTCCAGTCAAGATTGGTGAGTATGGCCACCGCCTTAAGGCGGGACTTAACTTTTGTTGGATAGTGAAGAGGTTGAAGAAGATATTTGAATAAGAAGAAATTTGAGTAAAACCGTCAAACCGTTCCTCCATGCAAGGGACTAGTACAGCTTTGGTTTGAGAACGGTTTGGCGAATTTACATCAAATATTAACTTTAAAATTAATTTTTAAACTTCCCAAAAAATCACCAAATTAAAAAAAAATCTCTTTAAAATTACCAATCTTTGACAAAAAAAATAAAACTCAAAATTAATCGAAAAATTCTTAAAATATTCAAGCCGACTCTCCTTCATCTCATCTGTGTTTTAAGCATAGACATTTTGTAGATTCAAACCATGGACGGAGATATCGGAAGAAACATGAGGATAAGTGGCCACAAAGCGTGCTTTAGGTTAAGTCCCGCCTTAATCAATTTCACCCCTGGCCAGCTTACCATCATCTAACTTCTTACAAAATTAATACAAAACACAGGGCTTTATCTGAATGAAGTGAAATTAATTTTATTATACCAGATTTGACTAAATTTAAACTAAATCTTTTCCTGTAACGGGCTTTAGATCTTTGCCTGCCTTTCAATTCAAATTCAACGGTTTAATCTTGTACCAGGCACATAACGCCAACTGAGGGAGCCTCGAAACGAATCTAGCATCTACAAATGGCTCGTGTTCAATTGATTTATGCCAAGCGAAAATTTAATTCTTCTCTTTTCGATTAAATTTTAACTTAATTCGGGTGTAATTTAATTATCTCATATCAATAAGCGAAGCTTAATTGAAACACGAGCCTTTTGTAGATAGGTCTGTCTGCAGTACAAGATTAAAACCGTTGAGTTTGAATTGAAAGGCAGGCAAAAATTTAAAGCCCGTTGCAGGCAAAGATTTAGAGCCCGTTGCATACTTTTTTGGATAGATTTCATCGAGAATCGTCGATAAAAAAATAATTAGGCATGTTGGAAGTTTGTGTATATCGTTATCTAGGCAACAAGGCTCAGCTCACTACCCCACAGGCAAGTAAGAAAGAAGTCAAATCTTGTATGAAAAAATTAATTTCTCTTCATTCAGATAAAGTGCATGGGCTCCTTGTGTACAAAATAAGACATTTAGTAATGAGAAAATAAGATTTTATCAGATACAGCTCAACTACTGAAGACGAAAAGCAAAGTTCTCCTAAACTGGTAATATGAAAAGTATGGGTTCCAATTGGGAGAATTTGGCAACACATCATTTGCCGTATTTACGGCCGAGAGGGTTAACCAAAATTATGCTGCATCGAATTCAGCTAAGTCATGTTTAATTGAGTCAACACTACCGTTTACACCTGATTTACCGTGGCTCAAAGCCGGCACCAGTGAATATAACTATGCACTATCTTTTACCTACAGTAATTCGGGTTTTTGTTTTTGAGCAAGTTGCTTTTATAAAATAAGCAAGATAGGTTTTCATTAGCTGTTCTTCTTTTCGTTAAAAGAAATATAATACGATGTTTTTTTTGTTTGACCTGATGTAAATACTTGGGGGATTAATGGAGCAGTGGATTATCTGGAAACCACTCCCCTTTACGCCAGGGCTTCCTCAGCTTGTATCATGTTCTCCCAACCTCCCGTGTGTTTAATCGGGTTAGGTAAACAAGGAAATTTCTCTTCCCTAATATGATTTTTAAAGTGCCAATGACATGAAATATTTTATTGCGTCAGTGGATTGACCTTGCTGAGTGAGGCAAAGCGGTGAAATTTTTTGCCAAAATCTTTTATTGTTATCCAGATATTAACATTGTTTTTTTGTTAACTGAGGTTATCAGTTGTTGGACTAGCAGATTCCCAATTTCCTAAAATCTGCTGCAAATTATAACCTTTGGACAAAAATCAGTAACTATTCTGAAGAATACCTCAAGATACATCATCAGCCCAAGTTTGGCTTAAATTCATCCAAAGGGTATGGATTGGCAACAGATTTCAAAAAATTTAAAATTTGCCTGTCCAACAACTGACGTCACCAGTTGAAAACATTAAATGTTAACATCTCGAGAACTATGAAAGGTTTTGACAAAACTTTTCACCCCTATTGTTCATTTAGCAAGGTCTATCTGCTGACGTAACAAAATATTTTATGATATAAGCACTTTAAGCATCATTTAGGATCCTACCACTCTGAAGGTGATAAAAATGGGATTTCGGGTCGTTGTTGGTCAAGGTCTGTGGCATATTTGTATAGGTAATCGCATGGGGCCGAGTAAAATTAAGGGTTAATTTCACGAAAGTTTTTAACTTTTTCCAAAATTTGAAAAAAATTGAGTACACAGTTGATATTAATCCTAAGTTTTACGAGGAACCATGCGATTACACGTTTATAACATCGAGGGCAAAATTCTTTATTCTCCGCGGAATCCCACGAGAAAGCGTTGCATAACTTAACTCATTTCTCCCAAATGAAACAAAAGCTTTGCAACCTCTGAAAACATTTGGAAATCTTCGGAAAAGGTTTGAAATCGTTTATAAGGCATTTTTACGATTTTAAAAAAAAATCGGAAAATCTTCGGAAAAGGTTTGTAAGTCATTTTTGAGACTTTTTAAAATTTTCGGAAAATCTTCGGAAATTTTCGGAAGAATACCTGCGACCAATCAGCGCTAAGTAATTTTGCCCTTAATTAAGAAAAAATGCCACCGCTGTTATCCAATCAGCTCGAAGTAATTTTTCCCTCTATGTTATAAACAATGTTACCGATAGCGGTTCAGCGCCTTGTGAACTAGCGTAATTAGACTAACAGTTCAGCAATTCTGCAGGTGGGGTATATCCTGTGAAGATAACCTCTGATGCTCGAGAAGATGGAGTGTTTTGGTGCAGGCTGTTCAGGACTCGTGAAGAGGATCAACGTTTTAGGGAATTTATGGATAGCTTGAAGTAAGCATTAGCCACTGCTAGGAAATCTCGTGGGTTAAAGCAGTTGAAACCTGGCGCTTACCATTTTACGTCAAAACTATGTCCCGATGTAGAATTATACGAAGCAAAACATAGTATTGACCCACGTTTAAACTAAATTGTACACCTCTGAACATACTTTGCAAGGCTTCCAAGAACCATAACAAGTGTGAACTATCTGTGCTAACTGTACACGACGTAGGTCCTGGAGCATGCGCAGTGGCGTACCCTCACCGCATTTTGGTGACCATTTCTTGGACTGTCACTTGGTGCTATTGCTCATCCAGATAGAATTTTAGACACGAAATATTTGTCATTAGAAGCATAAACATTTTTCTTCGGAACAGAAAACTGCTTTTGGTAAACAATCCGTATAAACGAACTTGGTTTGATGATTTTCTAACTGAAGGTCCCTTGATTGAAAGTCAACAACAACAACAACAGCATTCGTTTATTTCACCTCAGCTGTGGCTATATAAGTTAAAAAATTTTGATGTTACCAATAAGGTGCTGGCTACCCGGAATAACCATGAGGGGATATACTAGCCGGGGAGCCAGAACACATTTTGAATTTTACATGTTTATATCAGTGTAAAACAATTATAAAGAATATCAAATAGTAATAAGGAAAACAATAACTAAGTCAAATAAAGAACACATTTTTACTTAATTATAAAAAAATCAGAAATAATAGGGGAAAGAATAATTTGGTGAATTGACGAACTTTAATAGTATTTAACGAAGCTTTCTCCGAGTCTGGCTTTGAAGGCTTTAAAGGATAGAGATTTTAGACTTGCATCTAACGAATTCCATGTTTTTGCACCAGTAAATTTTATGCTGAAAATGCCATAGTTTGTTCTTGCTTTTGGTAGCACAAAGGCATGACTGTATTTGCCTTGTATTATAGTTATGTACTTTACTGAGCGGCTGAAATAGCTGTCAAAGACCACTGGTAATTTTTTGTTATAGAATTTGTACACGAATAAGCTTGTCTGGAACTTTATAAGATCAAACATTTTTAGTATATTAGTTTTTTTGAATAAGGGACTAGAATGTTCATCAAAACTAGAAAAAGTTATAATTCTGACTGCCAGTTTTTGTAGGATGAAAAGGGGTTTTATATTTGTTGTTTGTCAAAACACGATTGTTGAATTTTGTGTAATGATTCAAAATATTTTTTTATCTCATTTGTGTTAAAATGCATTAGCGAATAAATTTTGTATTTTTTATAGTGTGATTTTTTTCCTGAATGCAGTGCAAGTATGCAGAGACACAGGCGACCGTTAGACAAAATACATCTTCTCAAGGAATGTTGTGTGAAAAGTAGAAAGCATTCTTGGCTCAGAGCGTTTATCGAAGAAATCGACATGCTCGAACCCAATTGGGTAAGGCACAGCATTTTTATGCAAGCAAACTCTCTATGGATTGATAGATAGACACACACATACATACACAGTTACTATGATGGATGAGTGTGTGAAAATTCGAAATAATATTAGAAAGAATAAGTATTAACAATTAATCACAAACTGAAAAATTAACGACACGACCGACCTTCTTCAGGGTTCTGCCGTTTCAGCCTGGATCAGATTAAAGGCAGAAGCGGCGTGTGCAATCTATAGGTAGTTTGGGAGCGAAGAATCGATTACTCGTGTTCTCAAACATATAAAGTGCAAGAATTCCCGATTTTCGATTTTCAGCTAAAAAATTTTGAGTTTTCATCACCGGCCAGATCCCACAAACACAGCTCTAATATTATTTATATATTATTATGTATTGTTAATTTGCATCTTCATGTGGGAATTCAAGCCAGTTTGTTAGCTATGCCTCGCTCACAACGCCCAACAAAACCGAAACAGCTTTCCACGGCTGCTAACACTCAGGCTCAAACTCTTTTTTAGGGTTCAGTATAGGTTTAATTTCTTCTAGCCCGTTCGGCCTCAATAACATATTTTACTGGCCGCTGTCTTCATATTAATAGAACGTATGTGCAACACTGTTGTTTAGTTGATCTTATAGCTATTTAGCTTTTTTAACATACCGGGTTTTAATATTATTATGCTGCCTGAATGTACTTTGCCAGGTTACAGTTAGGTTCAGCGACTGGGGCCAAAAGTATCGCTATAGGACACAGGCATTATGGCAATTGGACGAGGTTTTCTATACAAATTTTCCACCACAGGTAAGGGCAACCCATCCTTCCCTTCAGATGATCAAACTTATCTCCAGATAGACTCCCAGATTTTCTAGTGTATTAGGGAGGATTCATATTTTATCAGGATGACTGGATCGGGTAATTTTTTTCAAGTCTGACTACTTTTTTCAAGGTCCGTCTTCTAATTTCAGAAATTTTATTTATTTATCAAAGTTTTTTCTTTTTTTTTCAAGATCCTGTCTGTAGAGAATAGTAAAATGGAAAATAATCAGATTTTATAACTCCCTAAAAAGGGAAACATTTTTTGCTCAGTCTTTACTACACGCGAGCCTGCCATGAAAAATGTTCCCTTTGAATTATGGAAAATCCTGAAATTCATGCATGAAATGTTGCATGCATTTTTTAAAACTCATTATCAGAATCCATCAAGGTCTTCGTCATCTGTTTCACTTTGAAAGAGTTTCCCACGACTGATCTTTTTCGATTTAGAGTTAAATTATTTTTTTATGGGAGTCTCTCAGTTTTCATCACTTTCAGAGTTAGAGTCTCCATTGTTTGGATTACATTGTTCTTAATGAAATTGCTAGTAATTGCTTACATTTGTTTTTACAAAATGCGGCTTTATACTGGTTCAATTTTTATTTTCTAGAACCCGTCGTCTTCAACCCAATATTTTTTCAAAACCCGTCATTTTTCAGCCAAAAAATTACAAGACCCTGTCTCTTTTTACCCTACACCATGGGTGGCGGAAGCAAAACAGTTATTGGGGGGGGGCAAAATGGAAGTTTTAGTAGATCATCATAAAATCTGAAGTTCCTATTCAAAAGTTTGTGTTGTTAGCAAGAGAAATATTAAGGGAGCCTGCCTCCCCCTCCCCCTCCCCCATCGGTTCCGCCGCCCATGTACCCCGTCATCCTGTATAAATAATGAGTCCTCCCAATATAATTGAACGACTAACGTACATATTTTAGACATAGCGTCAAACACTCGATATTTTACATTTGTTCAATTTTTTGTTTGTATATTGCTAATGTTAAAACCTTTTCCTACAGGCTTTCGAGTGCGTATTTGCAAATAAAAAGCAACTGAACTCTCGGGTAAGGCATCAGTTGGAATATTTACAGCTGTTGATAGAAGTATAACGCCTTGACATTGCAACTTCCCTAGTTTTGAATTAAGTCGTGATAAAAATTTTGACAACCTCATTCGTACAGAGCTCGGTTCCCCGCGATCTGTTTAGCGAAAAACATCAGGCAAACTGTTCTCCCTGACAAATCTTTGAATTCTTCCTCGAGCCAAAGTGGCTCATAAGGCCGGCGCTTATTCCTGGTTTCCGTAGTGTTAAGCAGATGAGAGTCTTTGACTCCCCCTGGACAGGACACTAATCCATTGTGGGTTAGCCCCCATGGGCCGGTTGTTCGAAGGCTGGTCAACGTTAACCCGGGGTTAGACCAAATTAAAGCAGTAATTTATTTTCTCAGGAAAGACTTAACAGTTTTTATAAAATACTGAATTTTTAGAACAGTCACGGAAAAAACTTGTCAATTCCAAAATTACAGCCCAAATCTGTCTCTGTAAGGTTGGACACAAGAACGTAGGTTAAAATTCAACCCTGGATTAGTGATGGTCGGCTTCTGAACAACTGGGAAATGGAGAAGCTGGTACTCATTTATACAGCTAGGCCGACTGGAACAAAGTCAGGTGAAGTGTCTTGTTCAAGGACACAACACAGTGGTCTGACCGGGGTTCAAACTCGCGACCCTAGGATTACGAGTCGAACACCCTAACCGCTCGGCCACTGCGCAACCAGCAAAGCTTGTATGGACTTAGCACTCAGGTAACAAGAGATATGCAGTATGTTTTAACCTCCTTCATTCCTTTTCAACTCAATCTTTAAGGTTTATTTCTTTGTTTATTGTCTTAAGGAGAGGGAAGAATTCCGACTGTTCCGTAAAGCGAACAGTCGTGACATCAATACGCTGCGAGTGGTGGGTTCCTTGTTCACATTTTGTAATACTCTGTAATGGATGGAGTGAAACCTAGATATGAATGAAACGAAGGAAGGAAGGAAGGAAGGAATGAACAAACGAACGAAAGAAAGAATGAATAGAATATAATAGAATAGAATAGAACAGAATAGAACAGAATAGAACGATGAGAATGGAACTTTATTGAAATATTATCCAGCAAAAGATTTCATAACAAACATTTAATAAAATTAACTAAACTTTATTGATAAAAATCTCTATCGAAATATCGAAAAACCTAGGCTTGAGTTTAAAACGCTCCAAGTACAACTTGTCTAGTCGATCTTTCCAGTCGTATTTAAATGAATTGAGAGAATGAATGAAACGAATGAATGAAGAAATAAATGCATGAATGAATGCATGGATGCATACATGCACAAATTAATTTATTAGTTAGTTAGTTAGTTAGTTAGTCAGTCAGTCAGTCAGTCAGTCAGTTAGTCAGTCAGTTAGTTAGTTAGTTAGTTAGTTTAGTCAGTCAGTCAGTCACTCACTCACTCACTCACTCACTCAGTCAAAAAGGTGTGGACCGAAGCTTTGGCACAGTTGCTGAAACGTTAGTCCGTAGTGTAAGGTCATTCGGAATCTCCCATACCAGAAATCCTAGAACTGCCCCTAAATTGTCCATTTTTCAACAAAATTATTTATTTGTAATATTTGTGTTGCTTTGGCCTTAGTGTCATGCATTTTCTTATTTGCTGCTGGTAAACTTTGTGTTTCAGATCGATATTGAAGACACCACGGCTATTGTCAAAATAGATGAGTTTCAGTTCTAAACGAAGGTACCTTATCTTCATAACTTAACAGGATTTGTTGGCTAAGCCTGTCTGTTAGATTTTTTACCCTCCCAGGTTTCGTTGAAATTCTTCTCATTTATAGCTTTGTTATTATTATCATTATTATTATTAGCGTTTTTTTTTTCATCCATATTCTTATTGTTGTTCTCGTCGACCTGTTCCAAATGCGATGTCATTGTTTTGTTGTTAGCTGTATAAAGTTGTAAAATTAATTTTGTAATTTTCGATGTTGTTGCTCTTATTATTACTTTGAGGGGAAAATCATTTCGAGATGATTGGATAAAAACAGGGGCATTTATTCTTAGTTTAAGGCCAAATAAGCCTTATGTACGTTTACATTAGATATCCTCAAGCCCGTTTTCGAATCACGAAAGTGTGAATATTTTCATAAATCGATTTTCTTCGTGAACATGGTTTGCCCGTACAAAATGCTCACACCTACTTCTTAAATACGAGGCTTGGGGGGTGAAATTGACTAGTTTGACGTAAACATGCATAAGGCCTATTACTTGGCGCTGGTTGAGCGTTGGTTTGCAAAAACTTAAGGTTTTCGGAAATTTTCGAATTTTTAAGCAACCATGAAAATGCCTTAGAAACGATTTCAACCGTTTCCGAAGATTTCCAAATGCTCCCAGAAATTGCTAAAGCTTGCATGCACATTCGGCAATTTTCGAAGAAACTTGGTATAGTTTGTTCTGCAACGCTTTCTCGTGAGACATCGCGGAAAATGAAGAATTTTGCCCTCAATAACATAAGCATGTTATTATATGGTTCCTCGTGAAATTAGGCTTAATTTCTCTTGTGTTTTCAGGTTTTTTTCCAAATGCCCTCGTTGGTTTGCATCTCGGGCAATTTTTGGAAGGGTCGAAAACACTCGTTGATGGCGCATTAATTATTACCCAGCCCTTGCGATTACCTGTACTTTCTACCGTCAACGGAGTCGAAATAGTGTTAGTGGTACATTGAACGATTATCATGAGTGCTGACGCCGTATTTTTTTCTCCTAGGTTAATACTTCCAGAACCATTGAAAGTGTGACGTATACAAATTAAATGCAAGCTGAATACCCCAAACTGCCTTTTTTATCATACATCATCTGTTAAGAAATTTAAAACATAGATCTTTTTTCCATTGTTCCAGCAATGTTCATACAGATAATTAAGTTACAAAATGAGTGAATCAATCGCTAGGATACACGCCACAGTGCAATTTAATCGCGGGCTCATGTGACGTCACAAAGCCATAGCGTCAAAGATGAAAGGATCAAGCAAAACTTCGGCTGCGTTCTTCTGTGGTTTGTGATTATATTTGCCTTTTGGGCCATATAAATATACAATTTTCCAAAATAAAACTTTAAACAATTCATATCAATTGTTATTTCATTGACGTTGTGACGTCATGCATTTCAGCGGTCTTACGTGATAGCCGCGGATTTGGCGTGTCTTTTAGCGACAGATGTCTCTTTCGTAACACAATTTCTAAAATTGTCGATGGACAAATCGCCGCGAAAGGTTCAGTTTTGGAATCGCAAATCGATTTTGTTTGATGTAGAAAAAAGTTTGGGCGTCAGCTTCCAGTTAAGAAAAATATGACTTCCATTTAAGAAGAATGACGATAAAACAACAAGCATGGTCCTTTTTATGGAGCTGTTTGTGTTTTTCGTTTGGGTTGAAGTTGTGAGCTCGTGAAAATGAATAGCATATTAGGTCAAGTAAAAATGCCCCATGCGTCCTTTTAAACAAGATATTATGGTTGCTAGGCGTACTATCCACATTTTCGCTTTATAACAATCAAGTGGATGATAATCAAAGTGTTGATAAGCGCTCTGGTGTTCGGTCAAACTACGCCAAATTTTCATCGAGAGATTTTGGAACAAAGGCAGAGTAAAACGAAATTAAGTAATGGTCCATGTAACAACAAAGTGTCTAAGTTGTTTGCCATTTGAGAAACACCAAA
>JAOBRD020227324.1:0-25365 GCA_027575215.2 Hydrozoanthus sils
TTTTTATTAAAATAGAAAATTTACTATAATTTATGCTAATTTATTACAAGAAATTTTGATCAATTTTAGCAAAATAACTTTCTTCAGTTCTTGTGCATTTGAGATTGGTAGTTTGGAGCTCATTTCTGTAAACTTTGAAGTGCTCATATTTTTGTCCATAATACCATGGAATGCCCCTATCATTAATTTTTCAAAGTTCTATGACACTTGCAGAAGTAAAGGTTTTCTTATATAACATGTACGAGGTCCCTTACTGTTTTGCTTGCATTTTTCTACTCTCATCAGCAATGTTCCACCACATAGCAAAATATGATGTTTCAGCCCAGATGAACTTTCTCCTTTTGTCTTCAGCAAGAGCATCAACAACATTATTCAAAATGTGTTGGGTCTGATCATTAAAATACTGATCCACTGTTTTAATCCAGCCTGTATGGAGTAAAGTCACATTAAAACACTGGTCCACTGATTTAATCTAACCTATAACTTTAGAGTAAAATTATATAAATTATGTAGTCAAGTTAAGGATCTTACTCTTAAGTGATGATGGCGATGACAGCATAGAACAATTAAAAAATATTATAGTGAATACATTAACAGCATGTTGGAATAATTTATTATTAAATAAATTATTACGTACACTGTGCTGGCCACCTGCATGCTGTTTTCTTCAATTAAATTAAACCATGAAAACCTCAATTTGTAGCTCAGATACAACTACAGAAATGAGGAATGTGCAAATTTTCTCAATCTTGTTCTATATTTATGAGGGAAACTTTTCTGTGCAATTTAGCATAGAACTAGGATGAATGAGAGGGCAAATGAGCCAGACATGGTCAAAATGTGGAAGCCAGGATGTATTTTTGCAGGCTGTCAATGTTGATGTCCCCATCCTCATTGCTTAAGCTCTCTGTTAAGTAACAATTATAGAACTTACATAATTATGTGCATTTTCTGACTAAACATGTTTGAACCAGTCTTGCAAATAATTTTCAAATTAAGTAATTTTTTATTAACTTACGGTAGTTCTGGTTGTACACCAGAAACATTTTGCTATGTGCCGAAATAACGTTTCCTTCAGAATCAAAATATCAGTCATGAATGCATAAACTACAATAATTGCATAGACCAATAAAATTAACTTGTTCCATGTAATTCAACAGCTAGCTTTGAAATTTACCTTAGTTTCTGTAGTCATTATTTTATTGGCTGAATGTTGATAAGTAAACACATTTATTTCCAAATCTAAAGTTCAAACTACACTTTTTTCAACATTTTAATTTGGTTTATCTTTATAATTACATTTGTAAGCTTTTGAAAATATTAATTTTATAGAATAACAGCTACTTTGTTGACTATGTATAACAGTGTATCTTGGCTGCTCAGATAAGTTTACATTTTACATATTTTTAAACTTGCTTTGAGAACATTCATCAACCCACCACATTTGAAGCAATATCAATTACTTAAGTTGAGTCACATTTTGCAGGGAAGGAAGCAACATCATTTTATACATACAGTTGGACATAAAATGCTAATGAACTTATAAAGGCAAGTTAAAATGAATGTAAAAATTCCAAGCATTTTTAGTTAAAAACCATCATTAGAAACCCTGACAATGGTTTTTAAGTAATTTTAAAACATAAATTTGGAAACTAATTTTAATAATAACATTCCTTTTTACTTGCATTTTTATGTATTGCCAAAAAAATATACAGATTTTGAATAAGTCTCTCAACCTACCAGGATCATTGTGGGAGTGTGGAACAACAAACACTTGGAGAGGTTCAGTGTCAAATGCATTGCTTGAATATGTGACATCCCACCCTTGTTTCCAAACACCTCCATCAATATTATCAAATGGCATCATATCAAACATGTCTAGCATCTGAAAAAAATTTATAAATGATAATTTTAAAGATGATATTAAATTAACTGAGGCTATTGTTAAATCTATTAGAGAGTTTCAGTCATTGTCAGTAATGAGTTGAGTGTTATTTGATTGGTAATTTGAAACAAAGATTTTTGAAGGTGATTAGATTTGAAAAAGTTTGTTTGCAAACATTACGTCACCTGAAATCTGCCTATTGGTTTAAAGGAAAGATGATATAGGGACAAGCTCAAAAGAAACTCTGGTTTTCAGGTGGGAGTTGCTTGAGCTCTAAGTTCTAAAAGTGCCAAAATTTGAATTTCTACTAAAGTTATAACTTAAATTAAGGACCTTTAGCATCTCAGGGTTGGGACTGGATTGACAATGAGTATTGGGTGCCGCTAAATTGTTTCATCAAATGGAAATCTTAAGGTTATGAAATCTATTTAGGAATATGTCATAAATTGGCACATTTGGGGCTGAAAGATTTATACCTATTTTTTGTCCAAGCCCCCCATGAAGTTTGCAATACAAAAATTCTTGAAAAGGGGTAAACTTTATAATTCATTTACTTTTTTGTATATTATTTAATTTGTATTAATCTAAGAATTGTACCCTTATGGGGTTTTTTAAGATAGCAAAAACCACCACATTTTATGACTTCATAGTACTTACCTTCACATCAGCTGAAGTTCCTGATGCTGTTTTTGAAAAAGTACATCCATTATCTACAGCAGCATCTACTCCCTTCTCTTCCACCACTGGTGCTTTATTTTCACTTAGTTTGTTATTATCAACAGCTTGCTCTTCATGTTTGTTATTACTTGTAGTTCCCTTTTCTGCATCCTCCTTGGGTTTAAATTGCAACTTTTCAGCTGTGTTTTGCATTCTGCTTATGACATTTCCAGACATTTTGAGGTTACTTTCTAGTGCAGCCATATCTCGTTCCAAAGACTGAATTGGAACTTTAAGTTTATCATCAACCTAAACATGTGATTTGAATTCATAGTTACGATTTCCACCCAATAGACGATTTGCACTAATGAGTCACGTGACCTTTTGGCTGGGAAGTTGGCTTGGGTGACTTGCCAGCCAAGATGGCAGCTGAGTCAAACACCGAAAAAATGCCGAAAAAAACAGGTCAGTTTTTACCCATCTTCATAAATCATTAATTTACTTCAACAAAGTCGACATTTTTAAGCATTAAAGATAAGTCTTAGTGATTCTCAAGGCATCTTTTAAAAGTTGTTTTAAATGCAGTCACTGGTTGTGAGACGCAGCATTTTGACCTTGGATTGACCTTCAACTTGTTGTTAAGTATTATGTTTTTCTCTGAAAACAGCAGCAGTTATTTTGCTAATTCAATTTCATAAGCTTATCAGAAGCCATTGAGATGTCTTTTTTATGAGGAAGTATCAACAGTACGGTTTGGGAGAAAGCTGGTGGCAGTGGTCAGAACATAGTCTTTATTGTTACTACTTGTCGCAGTTTTCGCAGCGAAAGTCAATCTAAAAAGAAACTAAAAATCTTAGTTTCACTAAATTTGCTAGCTTTCTTTATTTGTGTTTTTAAAAACATTATTTATTATGTATCCAAAAGACAAAAAGGGAAACCTAGGCCTTGAGATGACAATTTTAAAGTGATAGTCATATGCTATTGTAAACTTGTAAAGTTTGACAAAAATAGAAAATGTTCTCGAAAAGTTGCCAGAAAAATAATTTTTGTCCTTGTATTGATTTCAGCAAAAAAATTGTTTGAAAATTTAAATCTTAGCAATGTTTCGGCTGACATTAAATGACAGATATCATAATTGAGAAAACCTTGTTTGTACGATCAAGATCCACTGACCTGGCATGGAACGAACTTTTGTAAACATGACAGACGAAAAAAGCCGATGCCTGCAACAGCTTACAATTTTCTCATCTGAAAATTATCTCTATGGCTTCTGACAAGCTTAATTGGTTTTGGTGAAAAAAGTTTCAGTCTGCTGTTTTCAGGAAAAGGGTGTGTTTTGGTAGAAAAACTAGCTAGGTAAGCCATTTAACAACAAGTTGAAGTTCAATCCAAGGTCAAAATGCTGCAACTTGTAATGAGTGACTGCATTTAAAACAACTTGAAAATGGTGCCCTTGGAATGTATCTTGGGTATGAGGGTCACTCAGGCATGTCTTAAATGCTTGAAATCATCGATTTCGTTGAAATATATGAATAATTCATGACAATGGATAAATATTGACCTGGTTTTTCAGCAGTGTTTGACTCGACTGCCATCTTAGGTGGCAACTCACTGAGCCCGCTTGCCAACCAAAGGGTCACATGACCCGTTAGCGCAAATCACCTATTGATACATATTGATACAAGATTGGCCAGTGAATGCTGGTAGAAATATAATGACTATCTATTGCAAATGCTGTATTCTGATTGGCTACCATACAAACTATCTATCAGGCAATAAATTATTATAGTGCTTGCAAGATTACACTTTCTGATTTTCAGTTATTTCTGAAGATAACTTGAAGTTTCTAACTGACAAAACAGTTCTAGATAAAACAAAGGCAACAACAAATTATGGTGAAAAAATTTTCAAAGGTAAGAAAAAATATATTTCACATATACCCACTCTTAATTTCTATCCTCAATTGATAGAATATATAAGCAGAAAAATCCAATAAGGCACTAAACCTGTACTGTACACTAGCTTAATAATAGTAGGAGCTCAAAAGTGCTAGCAGCCATAGACTAAGCTTAAGCCTTGCAGGGCCCTGTCAGTGTTGTATAAACCAGGTTAAAATATAAATGGACTCCAATTCCCACAGAAATGGATAAATAGGAAGCAAAAGTAATTTTTATAGTTCAATTATTTCTTTTTCATTGAACAGAGCTGAATATCTGAACTCCCTTTACAACTGAGGTAATGAACACATCGATAACCTAATAAAAAACAAATATATATAAGATTTTTAACTAGATGAAAAAGTCACTTTCACCTACCTTTATTAAGATTTTTAACTAATATTTTTTGAAACAAAAATTTGACTATGGATCAACTGCATGTTTCGATAAATGTAGTGATCAACCAAAGGCAAGTTTAACAGAAACCAGATAAAAAGTTTCGAAGCATCTGTTGTTTTAAATTTTCTTAAACAGAGAAAACTACTCTGAGCTGTTTACTGCATTCTGAACTTGAAGTTTTCATTTTCATTAAATTGTACCACCAACAAATAATTGATAGTATAAATTATGCAGATTTGAGTAAAACTTCCGTTTAAGGCATACTTATGAATTCCTGTTTCAAAACCCAAAGTAAATATTCACTACTCTTTCTGTTACTTCTTCAGCACTGTTTATAATTAATTACGTGCATAATTATGCCCCAGAACGGAATTTTGTTATACCCAGATTTGCACTCAACCAAGTGTATTTATCTGTTTCCAGAAAAAAAACCCAAAAGGCCTGTCCAGATCTTTATGCCAATAAACATTTTCCCATTAGTACACTGTTAATCAACTTTTATTATCAGTTAAAATTTGCAAGCCATTCACACACACTACAGGTACAAACAATCAACGAGTTTCCAATACAGTTATAGTTCCATAATATTAGCCTAATTTTGTCATCCAAATGTTCTGATGCACGGAATATAGTTCATAAAAACTTCTGCAATTCATGGAGATCGGTAAATGTCACATTTTAGTTGCTTTCTCAACGGCACAAGTAACTTAGAGACAGTTTAACACATTTCAAACATACTGATATCTATGAATAAAATAATTTAAAAAGAAATTAACAAAATTTTCGACACTCGCACACAAGTACTCTAGTATCGTTGATGAAACAATGAGATTTTAAGTTGCATGAATAGCTAGATAGTTGTGTAAATTCTTAAAACGATGGTCATATTTATAGTATTTTTGAAAATACCTGAGCTTTGAATACATCTTGGTAGCTTGGTGTCCTTCCCAGTTGATCGACAACCATGTACATCGAAAGGAAAAGAACAAAAAACATCGCCCCTCCCAGCAAAGCAACCCATTTCCTCATCTTGAAATTCTAAAGAAAACGAAATAAAAATAATACAACTTTCAAAAAAAACGTTCTCCGATTCCCCAACTTCGCGCACGCCATTTAGTTGTTGCAGGCCACGCAAACTAGTTTCCAGTTGACCCACGTCCTTTTCTTTTGCACCTTTTACCGTCGATAAATAATCGTGTAGTAATCGGAAGATCCCGTAGCACTTCGGGCGAAATCCGGCGCGGTAAAATGTGCTTCCGATAAGAACTGGAGATCGCAGAACAGATTGTACACAGCATACATTTCGGCACTTTGCCGCCAGAAATTTGCTAAAACTTATTCTTTTCTACATCGCGACATTACGCGAAAATATACAATATTGTTAAGGTTTTGCTTGAACAAGAAATGGCGGATCTAAATGAGCTCAGAGCCGATTTGGAAGAATTGCAAAATCTTTCACAAACAGCAAAGCGACCACGTGCAAAGGACTTACTTCAACGCGAAGTGCTTCGAGTAAACGAGCAGATAAAAATTGTGGAAAAGGCAGAGTTGGCAAAGAAACAAGCCTCACAGCCAGGCCAGGTTAATGAAGAAAAAGTAAAAGACCAAAAACCACCGATTTACACCACCAAAATTACGTCTTACGGCTGGGACCAATCCGAGAAGTTCGTTAAGCTGTACATTACTCTAGATGGCGCTGACAGCTCGTTTCCAAAGGAGAAAATATCTGCAACTTTCAGCAACTCCACAGTGGACTTAGTAATCCGTGAGTTGCGAGGCAAAAACTATCAGCTTCAAATTCGTAACCTACTGTACGAAATTAACCCGGCAGAAAGTTCTGTGCGAGCAAAGTCTGGTTATTTCACAGTGCTGATGAGGAAATCTGGTGTGAAACATTGGGAGTTCCTCACGAAATTGGAAAAGAATGAAAGCGAAAAGAAGAATCCGAAACCAAACATGGACAGCGACAAGGATCCATCTGCAGGGTTGATGGACATGATGAAAAAGTTGTATGATGAAGGTGATGATGAGATGAAGAGAACCATTGCAAAGGCCTGGACCGAGTCAAGAAACAAAGAGAGCAGCATGCCATTTTAAGGCCTGGACCGAGTCAAGAAACATAAAGAACAGCCTGCAAGACTTTTAACACATTACCAAGTCAGGGAAAGGGTTTGCTTTGACTGGGACATGCAAACTCAACATTTTTGGACATATTACTAATTGTTTATTGTTAACTGTTGTGACTGAACATTTTGTGTGTTTATTAATTTGTGCTGTATCAGCTATTTTCATTAGCACCGACCTCAACTCCCCCCCCCCTCACTTGATACTGGACATTTTCCAAAACATTTTTATTTTTGTAGTCATTTGAGTGGTTCACCTTGTTGATACTTTTTTTCGTTTGATGCATTGATGTTTTGTGGGTTTCATAGAGAAATGATTTTATTATTTTCCTGGAAAAAGCACTGCTGTACCTCACAATGTTACCAAAAGACAGGTCATGGGAGGGAGGGGTATGTGTATGTGTGTGGGGGGGGGGAGGGTTGGGCGAGCAAAGTGATAGGGATTTGATAGGTACATCCATACTCGATACTTTTTTGCTTTGCCATCTTGTAGCAGAGGGCGGACATTTGATCTTCTTTTTCCTTTGTTCTATAAGAGTAATGTCTTCAGGCCAATATTTTTTAAATGGAAAATCCTAAGACATCAACATATGAATGGTCAACTGCTTAGATGCTCATAATTTTATAGCTATCTTTCATGGGATTAGAACAGACAAATAAGTTCCGAAAGTTGTTGCCCAGTGAAATTGCATTAAATGTTTTTGGCATTAGGCCAAGTGAATTTGAGCATGTTTTAGGTTTCTGGTCTGATGGGCCAGGAACAAGTATTTGTAGTGTTAAACTTTAGTTCCCTTGTTGTTCATAACTTGCTGCTCACAGAGGTAGGTCGACAGCACAATGGCCAACTGATTAGAGTGTTTAACTCTTAATCCTAGGGTTGTGTGTTCAGGCCCCAGTGAGATCACTTTGTTGTGTCTTCGAACAAGATGCTTTACCCGACTTTTTCCAGTCAACTCAGCTGTATAAATAAGTACCAAATTCTGCTGCCGGGGCTAGCATGTGATGGACTAGTATCCTGTCCAGGAGGGTAAAAGACTCTCATCTGGTTAACACTAAGGAAACACATAAGTCCATAAAAGTGCCAGCCCAATAGGCCACATTTTTTAAGAGAATATTTAGTTTAGATTAGTTTACAGATGAGAAGTTACAGTCATGTTATTAAAATGTTGTGTTCAGATGTGACTTTTGACAAAAAGCCTATCACTTTTCCCTTGCTGTAATAGCAAATGCACAAAGTAATAGTTAAAGTTAATTTTTTATGTTTGACTTTCCATTTTAAACATAAAGACTTCTTTTGTTTTGTGCATTTGCAACCTTTGTATTTCACCAAAGAGAACAAGTGTAAAGAAACCACTTCTTCAGTGGTTTATGTTTTAACCCTTTCAGTCCCAGTTGTATCAGTTGGTAAATTCTCCCAACTAGAGTCCAGACTTTTCATTGAACAAGTTTGGGAGAATTTTAACTTTCATCATTTTAGTTTGCATTGTTTAATTTTCTTAAAATGTTTTGTATACAGTGTGTTATACGGAGAAAAATGACAACTGACTTGGAATGAAAAGAATTGTTTATCATGAAAGATGTTTGATAAAGATGTTCGCCGGAACTTACTTTTCGGAAAGTTTTGGGGCTCTTCCACAGGAAGCCCGAGTAAAAAGACACTTGGCAAGGATACTAATGCCAAAAGAAATGAGTGTAAGTATTATATTTTATATTTGCCCTTATTGTAGAAATTTTTGTAATATTTGAAACTCGGGGAAGTTTTCAACCATTCACATAGATATAAACCAACCAAATTAAACGTTGGATTCCTTTCAGTTAGATGCCTTCCACTTTGGAGGAATCAATGTTTACATTATAAGGAAAGTTTAAGTAAAAAATATTTAATTTCTTGCTTTGCCAAATTCCTGCAAAAATTGAGTGCCACTCTGTCTCAAGCAAGTTACTGAACGAAATAGCTTCGAAGCAAGCAACCCTCCATCTAGGCAGGAATGCTACTGTGCCATTCTATGGTTTTGCTTTGTTGCTTGATTTTTCTAATCTTATTCACTTCTTTTTTGCATTATAAGCAGGTTTAAGTGCCTGACCTGTGGGGGATGGTTACTCGAACTGGGCAAGTGGGGGGGTGTGTGGTGGTCCGCTGAAACTTCATATGTGGAAACTTTAGTCCCAAAAATACACTAGGCATCAAAATATGAGTCATGGAGAAGACAGGAGAAGTACATTGTCCTGTCTTCTCATAAGTAGTTTATTTTTCCTGAAATCACACGCACCTGAAACAAAAAATCGAATGAATAATCAAAACAAAACTCAAAATAATTTTTAAAACCCCCAAAAATATTTGACCAATCTCTCGAGCCAAAAATATACCGAGCTGCCAAAACATTCTTGTATGGTGACCCTTTTCTCTGGTAAACAAAAATGATTTTGGAGCTTGCTCAGGTGAAAACCGGGTGTTCGGAAAACGAAGACCTGGAAAAAGAAGACTGAAGATCCAATATTTACAGAAGAAAACGAAGACCCTCAATTAAAATCGATAAATCAAACAGAAGATAAATAAATCAATTAGCAGATAAACAAACCGCTCGGATGTGTTGTATTTAACGTACAATATTTCACGGGACACTAACGGTTATGAAAATACAGAAGAGTTTTTGTTTTTCGAAAACGAAGACCCTTTAAATATTGGGTCTTTGGTCTTCTGTTGGCACTTGCAATCATAACTAGAAACAATCCTACAGCCAGCTGCTCTGATAATCTTCACCAGAAACAAACCTACAGTCACTCATCATCTTCACCAGAAACCAACCTACAGTAGCTCACCATCTTCACCAGAAACAAACCTACAGTCACTCATCGTCTTCACCAGAATTAAACCTACAACTCGTTCATCATCTTCACCAGAAACAAAATTACAGTCACTCATCGTATTCACCAAGAAAAAACCTTACAGTCGCTCATCGTCTTCACCAGAAACAAACCTACAGTCGCTCACCATCTTCATTAGAAACCAACCTACAGTCACTCACCGTTTTCACCAGAAACAAACCTACAGTCGCTCATTATCCCCACCAGCAACAAATCTACAGTCGCCCACCATCTTCATCGAAAACACACCTACAGTTACTCGTCATCTTTACCAGAAACAAACCTACAGTCGGTCATCATCTTCACCAGAAATCAATTTACAGTCGCTCATCATCCCCACCAGAAACAAACCTACACTCGCCCATCATCTTCACCAAAAACAAACCTACAGTCACTCGTCATCTTCACCAGAAACAAACCTACAGTCGCTCACCATCTTCATTAGAAACCAACCTACAGTCACTCACCGTTTTCACCAGAAACAAACCTACAGTCGCTCATTATCCCCACCAGCAACAAATCTACAGTCGCCCACCATCTTCATCGAAAACACACCTACAGTTACTCGTCATCTTTACCAGAAACAAACCTACAGTCGGTCATCATCTTCACCAGAAATCAATTTACAGTCGCTCATCATCCCCACCAGAAACAAACCTACACTCGCCCATCATCTTCACCAAAAACAAACCTACAGTCACTCGTCATCTTCACCAGAAACCCACCTACAGTCGCCCGTCATCCTCACCAGAAACCAAACTACAGTCGCCCATCATCTTCACCAGAAACCAACCTACAGTCGCCCATCATCCTCATCAGAAACCAAACTACAGTCGCCGTTCATCTTCACCAGAAACAAACCTACAGTCGCCCATCATCCTCACCAGAAACCAATCTACAGTCGCCGTTCATCTTCACCAGAAACAAGCCTACAGCTGCCCATCATGTTCACCAGAAACAAACCTACAACTCCTCATCGTCTTTACTGGAAACACATCCATACTCGCTTCTCATGTTCCTTAGGAACAGCCTACGGCTGCTCTCCATCTTCAAAATCGAACAAGTCAGGGATGATAATCCCGCCACCCATGACTTCATTGGCCTTTTCTCCTTTGTTGTTTCTTCTGTCGATGTCTGCCCCATGACTTGAGAGAAAGGTGAAAATTTGTTCACGGCACAACAGACCTGCAATGTGTAACGGTGTGTTACCGTCGTTGTCGACAGCATTGGCATCAGCTCCGTGATCAAGTAGGATCTGTAAGACTTCTTCATTTGCCTTTGCTAGAATGGAACGAGATCACTTAAAAAATACAGGATTATACAGGTCCATATATGTACAACAGTTTCATTTACAGTGAGTAATTGTCAGATTACTATACCCAATTGAAACTGCCAAACTAACTATATAGAGCTCGAATCAGTAAAATATACCATCGTTATTTTAGTCTTGTAACTAATGCTCACCATTATCATTTTTATTTTTATCATTAGTAGTTTTTTTTATCAACATTATACAAAAGACAGTACAAACGCCCGGATAAAAAAGAGTCCATGTAATTCCTTTGTTTAACAAAATTGAATTGAGTATAATCTATACCATCTTAAAACTAAAATATTGATAAAAACAAATAAAATCTGTTATACAAATAATAAGGTAACGTGCATTATAATAATGTGATAACCATCAAAAATTAAATTAGATATAACAAAAAAAAATGAGCAGGCGTAGCTCAGTTGGTTAGTGCGCGGCCTTCGGAGCTAGAGGTCCCAAGTTCGATCCCTGGTGACTCCACGTCTGTTTTGACTTTCTTCTAATCAGTGTAGCTGCAGCTTTAAATACCCGTAAAACGGAGCACTGACAGAGGGAGGGAGTAAAGGGTGCACCGTCGGCTTCCATTGATAACAGCACTCTCTGATAGTTGAAGGAGCTACCGACGTTAAATAACGGTACCTTTACCTTTACTTTTATAACAAATATCAATAACAATATAGCTTGAAAACAATGCTTTTCCATACCTGCAGCGATATGAAGAGGTGTCCTTCCTTTGTGATTCTTAGTCCTTACATCTGACCCACGAGTAAGAAGCAACATGAGAATGTTGTCTTCCCAATGTAGTGCATCTACAGCTACGTGCAAAGGTGTATCACCTTTGGCATTTTTGATGTGCAAGCTACTGGTCAGAGGATCTTTCTCGATAGAATCCCCACTCTTCTTAAAAGCAGACTCAAAATCTAGGATTTCCGTACAATTTTGTCCCCTTTCATTCTTAACGGCAAAATGGAGGGCGGTGTTTCCTACGTTGTCTACAGCTGTGGTGTTACTTCCGAGGCCCAGCAACAGCCTCAGCACAGTACTGGAGCAGTCGTTTTGACCAACAATCCACTCCTTATTAGCAGCCATGTGGAGTGCTGTTTCTCCTTTTTTGTTTCTAGAATCAATGTTCCAGCCCTTCTCGACGAAGAGAGGAATCACTTTAATCACCTGGTCATTCATCAACCCAAAATTGATTATGTAATCGATAGGCATCATACCTCTTTCATCG
Source organism: Hydrozoanthus sils (assembly GCA_027575215.2). NCBI lineage: Eukaryota > Metazoa > Cnidaria > Anthozoa > Zoantharia > Hydrozoanthidae > Hydrozoanthus > Hydrozoanthus sils. The sequence goes on from JAOBRD020227324.1 coordinate 12,410, forward strand.
ATCTTATTGAAGGTTTCACTGGCGCTTAGTTCAGTAACAGTGATTATTGCTTCGAAATTATGTGATAAAGCAACACAGTGAAGAAGAGTTCTATTTACAAGATCAACAACATTGACATCAACTCCGTGTTTTACCAACAACTTTATAGCTTCCACATTGCCATTTAAGGCTGCTAGGTGAAGCGCCGTTACTCCTTCTTCTTCATCACTCCGAATATTTGCGTCGCAACCACTCTGTAACAACATCTTGACAATTTCGATGTTGTACCCAGCATCGATTGCTTCATGTAAAGCAGTTCTTCCTACGTTGTTTCTAGTGTTTACGTATGATTTAAGAAACTCTTCTTTTCCTTGATCAAGAGAAGGTGTTTCTTTACATGATGTCTTCATGGATGGATTCAACAAGACTTTCACAAGCTCTACGTTGCCATTCGTTGCTGCAGTGTGAAGAGCTGTATTTTTCGTACTTCTGTTGGATAGGTAGACGTTCTTGCTGCTTTGAAGCAGCAGCATTGAAGCCTTATGACTGTAAGTTTTGGCTGCTAACAAAAATGGAGTGGAACCAGTAACATCGGCAACATCAACATCACTTCCCTTTTCTAATAGAAACTGAATAATACTAAGCTTCTGTGCCTCTGCAGCAACGTGTAATGGTAATCTACCATTCTTGTCAAGTATGTTAACATCTGCTCCGGATTCAACAAGGTATTTCACTGTTTCCAAATCGGACTTTGCTGCAAGATGTAGAAGTGTTGTCCCACAATCCCTAGCTCTTACATCTCGGCCATACTTAAGAAATGATTTTGCGGTGTTGAGGTTGACAAACTTTGCTTTCGACAGAAATGAATTCATTCTTAGCGAGCACCCGTGTTCTAACAACAAAGAAACGATTTCTTCATTACATGTTCCCTGCAACAAAGCAGTCATTAACGGGTCTAAACCATCTCGGTCAACTGTGTTAACTTCTGCACCATTCTCTATGAAGCATTTTGCCACAATTGCATTACCTCGTTTTGCGGAACAATGCAGAGGTGTCATGCCATCATTATCTTGAACATTAAGATCGAGACCAAATTCTGAAATAAGCATTCTTGCTGTTTCAGCATCAGTTGTAGTATGAAGAAGTGATTGGCTTGACCTATCACAACATTCAACCTTTAAACCTTTTTCCATCAAAAACTTTGTCATGAGAAGGTGACCGCCATTGCAAGCGTAGAAGAGAGCTGACCGATCGTTGAGGTCTCTTGCTCCAATCTCCGCCCCGTTAGCAATCAGAAGCTCCACTGTTTTAACGTTGCCACTCTTTGCAGCTAACATTAGCGGAGTAGCATACGGGGAGCATATGTCCAGTTCTTCGGGTGGTCCATCAAAAAACTCTTCGTGTTCCTGATAAATCTCATCTATGTCCGAACCAGTGTCACTCTCGATTTCGTACTCGTCATCTGAAAGGTCATATTCAACTCGTTCGTTAACATCGAGTCCAAGGTTTAAAAGAGCTTTACACATCCTTGTAAACCCTCCACGTGCTGCAAGATGCAACAAGCCCACTTGACTGAAAACCATGGAATCTTTCAGTTTCAAGTATTTGTATAAAAGATACATAAGATTTTTTGTGTTACCTTTCTTTGCTGCAAAAAGAGCAGCATTGTATCGATGAAAATCTCTTTTGTAGATTTTAGCTCCTAAAGAAATGAGCTCTTCCACCATTTCAGTGCTGTTATAAGCCGCAGCTAAACATAAAGGAGTTGAAAACTCATCTCTTGTCTTCGAAGAGTTCCGATTTAAGTTCTCTCCAAACAAAGCAAGTTTACGAATATGGTGTGCACTGCCAGCTCTTGCTGCTTGGTGAACTAAAGAGACGTCTTCCATATCTTTCGTTTTGTTTTTAATAAGTTCTTGAATGGCTTTATGTGAAGACGTCCCAGATGCTACCAAAATATCGATAGGTGTCCTGCAACTATTGTTTGATCCTGCTGCATCCAGGGTTGGTATCCTTAATGCGATCAAAAAGTCCAGCAAGCTTGGACAGAAAGAAAGAATTGTTTTCACCAAATCTAGATTTCCTTCAACACAAGCGGCAAGAAACACACTGTAACCACTTGTTGGACTTGGTGCGGTTAATACTTCAAATGACAGTTGCTTTAGAGACTCCATCTAGAAGGGCAGAATCAAATTAAAGAATTGGTTTAGTCCATATTCATGTTTACAGTTTTTACAACAAAGTTGCCATTAAAAGAGTTAAAAAGCAATATGACGTTTGTGAAATAAATTTAGTACAATATTTCGACAGGTACAATTGAGAATCGTAACAAATTCACGCGAAATATATACAAGAAAGTGATTGTCAGGATCGGAAATGGATGATTAGAATCCAAATAGACGATCGAGTAGCAGACTTGTTAAGCAGCAGCATCTGCCTTCGTCAGTGCTTTAATGAATTTGTTAATGGTATTGTATATAAAAAAAATAATGATAATAGTGATAGATACTAATATAATAGAATTATGTGGGGTACAATAGTGGCCTTTTATAGTGCAAGTTTGGTATTAAGGTGTTTTACTCGAACAATAAACGAGGGCTTTTCCCAAAGGATATGTAGTGCTTCTTTGATTTGTAAATCATAGTAGTTGGATGCCTGATAAATTATTTTAAAACAGTGTTCGTTGCAGACTGAACGACATGTTTCTGTGCTGTTTAAGTGCTTGTAAATATGTGAGGCCCTGTCCGTTTTTAACGTTCTCTTACTCTTGTATTGAAATGTCGAGATGTCTATCCGATATGACATGCACAAGAAAATTTGTACAAAAGACACGAGCGGAGTCCTTTGGGGATAGGGTCTTTCACATTTAGCAAACTATTTATTTTGAAATACGAGAATGCTATAGCTAAAACTATTTCTGTATTGTTATATAAGACATTAGTTAGGTAATTAATGCATTTCTGTGTGTGGCTTGAAAACCAACCTGTGTATGGAAGTGTGAAATAATACTTATTACTAAGTGTTGGTCCGTTATTTGTCGTAACTAGATTTTTAATATTTAAGTGCTTCATTAGTGACACTAGCATTGACAGTTTTCTCTATTAAAAATCTAGATGACTGTTTGTGTGAGGGTCAAGTAACTAACTCCAATTTTCAGCTTTAAAACATTTGATTTGCTCAACGTTTCAGCCTCTTCATGAGCGTATTTACGGTACCAATGTATTAATGGTACCGTTAATACGCTCCTGAAGAAGGCCAAGAGGCTGAAACGTTGAGCAAATTAAATGTTCAAAGCTGAAAATTTGGAGTTGGCTACTTGACCCTCACACAAACAGTTTTTTAGCAAGAAATTCAATCAGCCACGATCGCCAACCCTAGAGTGATCCTCCAGTTAAAGTGACGAAGCATTGTATGAAGAACCGTTCCAAATCAAGAGATTAACCTAGAAGGATATAGATTTCTTTTCAGAATATTGGTGAGAGATCGAATATCCTTGTCAAAACTTTGCCAACTGTTACAAATCTTAAGAGTTCTATCTACGAGAGTTTTGACTAGACCTACTTTGTATGCGTACGAAGTGAAACTAGAAAAACCTGTAAACAGGCCAGTAGAAGCTTTCTTTCGAAAACTCCAGTTATTACGGAAGGACCAGTGTTATCTATAATAATGTCTAAAAGGTACTAGGTAGTTCTAGTCAAAATCCCGTAGATAGAACCCTTAAGCCGGATATGTAACTCTTGGCAAGGTTTTGACAAGGATATTCGAACTCTCACCAATATTCTGAAAAGAAATTTATATCCATCTAGATTAATAGAGAAAATCCTAGTTTTACTATTAAAATTAATCACTTAAATATTAACAATCCAGTTACGACAAATAACGAACTAACACTTAGTAATAAGCATTATTTCAAACTTCCATACACAGGTTGGTTTTCAAGCCACGTATGTATTGCTTATTGCAACGGTTGCATTGTACCATGTACATTACGTTATTAGTATTACAACATAAAGATTGGCCGCAATTTGACGAGTTCGCCGGTCGCGCCGCGTTCCACGTTTTTTTCCCATACATGCATGCCTCTGTAATCAAGTTCAAAACTTTATATCTACATTGGTTTTTTGGGTAATGTTTACGAAACAATGCAGTTTTGTTAATGCTGATGCGCTGGATTTGGTGCTGGCCATGGTTTCTTGGTATATTTAAAATATTTTTATGTGATAAGGGTTTATACCGCTGATCATTATAAATGGCTACCAAATTAACCTACTCATCCAGTCACGATATAAAGTGTTGCTGGTCTCTTGCTCGCATCAAAAAAGTTCCACTTATTTTTCTTTAAAAATAAGAAAAGCTCGTGGTTTGAGTGACTCGTTTATCGAGTTCCTGACTAATTAAGGTCGGCAGTGAGTGTGGTCGCACTAGAAGCTTGACAACGTTTAACACCATTGTTAACACCAGAGTTAAGAGTTTTGAGTGCGACCGGGGATAATTTCATTTCATACTTGGTGTTAAGTGTCATGGTTACGGTGGCATAATGAAAGAAAGTTAACACTGGTTTTACCACACTGAAAAGCACGGTTTATCAGTGTTTATCTATAAATTAATTAGTTTAGGAAATAAAATGTGGCAGTTTTGATATGTTTGATGTGTAGCAGAAAACATTTGACAAAGATAGTTGTGATATCGGGATCAGTCGTTTGCAGCGCGTATATTCAAACGATTTCCTGCTGGTGGAAAATTGGTTGACTGGATTTATTGAAAATCTCTTCAAACCAAAACTATTGGACATGGGTACACCCAAACAAATTGTCGAAGTTAAATCGAGCTCTTCTGAGGCGACGGAATAGGAAACTTCAATTTGAAGAAGAGCCGTTCGCTTGCAGTTTCGTATGTTTAGAAGCTGTCTTGCTATGAAGAATTTGAAAATTTAAATGAGATTCTGTTGGCCAGGATTAGAACTAAAATGATTTTGAGAATAGCAAGGAAAGCACGTAGTTAGGGCATAATTCTTCACACATGGCAATCGAATGTAAAACAAGTTCACTTTGTAATAATCATTCTATCTGTCATCAGTGTATGATTAGTTAGTGTTTAACTTCGTTGTGCGACCTCAGTTCAGTGTTAAACAGTGTAACACTGGAGTTAGCGGCCTAAACTTAAAACCAGAAAACACCGGTGTTAAGCTTCTAATGCGACCACATCCAGTGTTTAGTATATCAGCTGAAGCGTCTGAGAGAGTGAAATTAAAGTTGATTTACGTACGCTTGGTTGGTTTCGTTTCAAAAGATTTAAAATGAGCGAGTTAATACTTCATTCTACCCTTTCAACCGTCAAGAGCAGTTACATTTAACACAATTTTAACTTTAACCTAATTTATAATTGTTAGTTTTCAAAGAATTTGACTGCTTTTGAATTCGCTGTAAATGTACAATAAGACAACTGATCATGTCGTGACACGTACTCAGCAGCTGTAAAATAATTCGATTCATATTTGCATTTTGCACCAAAACGCCATTTACTTGCACGCGAGTTCTTCTTATGTTGGAACTAAGTTAATACATCTCCCCATACCTTTGTTTTGGCCTGGTTAAAGGAGAAACAATTCTGGAAATTTAAAATCCTGTCTATACTGGTGAGTACGAGAAACACGTCCAGTTCGTGCCAAGCGCTGCTGTGAAACACGAGCCTTGCGTCGATTCTTAATCCTTTAAAAACAAAGCGTACGTGACGTTGATATTGCGTGATAAAGAAAATCTTGCAAGTTTACTTTGCTTCTATTTTCCGACCTCATACGTTCAGTTCTAACTAAAGCTTAAAATTAGCGACCGTCGTTTGATTGTTTTTGAAGAAACGCCTGTTCCTTTCGCCCGTTTTTCTCAGCGGCATTTGTTTGGCTGTGCACGCTCAAAGGCTCATTGTTCTCAATTTTTTTGGCAATTTGAAACGTTCTTAAACAAGTTTAAATTGTTCTTACTTCCTTGTAAGTTTAAATCAAAGAAAAACAAAACGTAAGGTACTGCAATATATGGTTTGGAAAATGAATTAAACCAGTTCGTACCCGCGGATTTATCGTGAATTCGGCCGAGTCATTTTCCCCAAGACGAAGCATTTCCATTCTTTTTATTAATGTTCAATTTATTAAAGATCGAGGTTTAGTGAAATTAACTATTAAGCCTGAGCTTCAGCTTGTTCTTAAACTGTTTTCAAATTTTAGCCAATCTGAGCCTTGATGTTCTTATAGAAAATCGCGTGTAGTGTAACCGGACACAAAATGCTGAATTATGTATTTTAGATCTTTATTAGATAAATTAATGGTTTAATCTGGTTGTTGAGATTAGTTGTTTAGTTAAGAACCTTAAATCTTGTGTGTATGTCATTAGAACATCTGACAACATTGAATTGGCCAGGCCTAGATAATTATAGCTTTTACAAGCCTGGACAAGTGACACATCAAAAATATATAGTGTAAGCTAAATATCGTAGTTCAGTAGGACAGTATAGTACTCAGTAGTAGGACAGTAGTACTTAGTAGTTGAGCAGTAGTTGAGAATTCGAGCTCTGACACTTAGTCATGTAACATCTCAGAAGAAGCGAGAGCGTCTCACTGCAAAATAAAGGTACGATCTCTTGGTATCTCTGCCAATATCCCTTATACGGGGATAAAAGTCCAATGTCAGTCCACAAGAACCCCGCTACAGTAGTTCGCCGCAGATGTATTACACAAACTCCAATAATCGCTCTTGTTTTATACAATCTGTTCCTTTCACTATTTTTATAAAGAGATAGCAAAACAGAAGAAAACATTTCAAGAACTTAACAGGCCGCATGTTTTTACATTGATAAACTCATAAGTGTTTCAGAATTTACTTGATATGAAGTATTTATTATAATTTATGTTATTCATATTCATATATTATTACGACTTCCATTGTAACGAAACTAAAGGCAAAAAGTAGAGTAACACACTTGCCTTTGTTGTACGATGTTTTGCAGAGCAATTTTAAAAAACCCAAAGGTACAAGTTTCCACAAAACGTGCTTATTGAGAGTCTTTTAAAGTAAGTGGTGTCAAGACTAGCTATTTTGGAAACTTATCGTGTGTGCAAGTTGTCTTCGTTATCAGGCCCGTAAGAAGGGGCAGCCCCTCCCTCCCCTCCCCCAACAGGCGGCTGCGGACCACTTTCTTGTCGACCAACTATTTGAAGAGGAACTCCATGTTTTTCAAAATTTAGGTTGAAATCAAAAACTTTGGATAATATCAGGTTTATAAGATTTTTAAGGCTGGTTTTGCCTGCCCGTCTTACATTTCAGTCTCGGACAACCTAATTTTCAAAATTATCCGGAAGGCTTACCCCGGTCCATGGGAAGAAGCTGTTTGTTGATTATAATTTGAATGCGGTCTCAAAAATTGCTTGGAGTTGCCATTAATCGAGGTCCGGGTCATTGGAATCAAATAGGGCTCTCTCTCAATGTCCACAGTTCCGTTAACAACTCGATGGAACATGGACATCCGAGAGAGAGAGAGTCCGCCTTCCCTCAAAGGATGGCCACTACAGCTCACTCAGCATATTTGTTACCACTCCCGGTTCTCTTAAATTATTATTGTAGCAAACTCTGGCTGCGCTACGCTGTACCATATCAAGTCGATATTTATCCTTTTGGAGATATGAGTACCAGACAAAATTTGCATGTTCTAGCTTTGGCCTAACAAAGCTACGATAAAGTTGGGATTTGCACTCAACCGAGGGATTTGCACTCAATTTCGTCTAATAACCCCGAGGGTCTAATTTGCACTAGATGTAACATGTGCAACATGGCTGGCCCATTTCAGGTCCTCTGAGAGTAATACGCCTAAATAAGAATGGTGGTGCACCCTCTCTAGGGTGTAATTATTAAGTGTATAGGAATAGCCTAGTTCCACAGCTCTTCTTGTAGAAATGCACATTGTGTAACATTTTTCTACGTTAAAGGCCATTTGTCAATCCCTCTCTCACTTACTTAAGGCATCCAAATCATTTCGCAAGCTCAAACTATTATTTGAATCATTAATAGTACGATATAATAGGCAGTCATCTGCAAAGAGCCTTATTGATGGTGAAATACACAATGGGGGATCATTTACATAAAGTAGGAACAACAGTGGTCCCAGTACTGCTCCTTGCGGTACCCGGAGGTAACTGGACATGCGATGAAAGATACACCCTCAAGTGTAACATTCTGAGTTCTCTGAGTAGGAAAATCTTCCACCCAGGCCAGCAAATCTCCCTTGATGCCATAGTGATTTAATTTGTACAATAATTTCCCATGTTGGACTCGATCAAAGACTTTAGAAAAATCTAAGATAACTGCATCTACCTGTTTCCCTTCATTAACAGCACTCACTAAGTCATGCAATGTTATAATTAATTGTGTCTCACAGTTTCTTCTCTTTCTGAAACCATGTTGAAAATCACTTAGTATGTTGTGCTGTTCTAGATGTTCCCAAATATGATGACATATAACATGCTCCAAGATTTTACATATTACTGATGTAAGGGAAACAGGTCGATAGTTCTTAAGTAATAATCTTTTGCCTTTTTTAAATATTGGCACTACATTTGCAATTTTCCAGTCATTTGGAAGTTTTCCCTCATCTAAAGACTGTTGAAAAAGTTGAGCGAGCAAGGGTGCTAACTCCTGGGAAAGCTATTTTAAAATACAAGTTGGTAACTCATCAGGACCCCCAGCCTATTTGCATTAAGTGTGTCTAAGAGCTTCTGAACTCCATTAGATGTCACCACAATCTTTTCCATTGCTGGGCTTAATAAAACTGAGTTTAAGCCTTGCATCGTACAAGTGTCCTCTTTATAAGCCTGGCATCGTACAAGTGTCCTCTTTAGTAAATATAGAAAAGAAATAATTATTGAGGAGATCTGCCTTGCCTAAGCTATCAGAAACAGCAGTATTATGCTGCTTATACAACATATTTATGCCCATATTATCTTGCCTTTTAGATTTAACAAATTTCCAAAACTTCTTAGGTTGTTCTTCTTGCGGGGACTCTAATAATTATCTATGTAACCTCCATATGCTTTCTTTAGCTTCTGTTTATAAGCTCTCTGGGTTTGTTTGAATTTCCTTTTATCACAATCTAAACCTGACCGTTTCTGAACACTATAGAGCCTCTGCACCTTCCTGTTTAACTTCTTTAGGCTACTTGTAAACCATGGGAGATTGTGTCTACTGGAAAACATTTTGGCTGGGATATATTCCTCCATAAGAGTGGACAACTTATTCTTTAGCATATCCCAGTTCTCCTGTAAAGATCTTTCATAAAAATGGGAGAAATAAGCATCGCTAAAGTCAAGAAGATCATTTTTCATGTCACGAAAGTTCCCTTTAGAATACAAAATGATCTTCCTTTTGATTGGACGTGCCAATCTTGGGGAAACTCACGTCTGTATCTCCAGAATTTACTTGATACGAGGTTTTATTTATAATTTTTTTCTTATTCATATGATCAGTGCTATTATTACGATTTCCATTGTAACGAAATTAAAGGCAAAAGGTAGAGTAACACACTTGCCTTTGTTGGACGATGTTCAGGGAACAATTAAATCCAAAGGCACTTCCACAAAAAGCGCTTTTACAAACTCCTAAATTAAGAGCCTTTAAAAGTAAGTGGTGTCAAGACTAGCTATTCTGCAAACTTATCGTGTGTGCAAGTTAGGCTTCGTTATCAGGCCCGTAAGGAGAGGCAGTTCCCCCTGTCCTCCCCCAACAGGAAGCTGCGGTCCGCTTTTTTGTCGAGCAGAGATTTGAAGAGGAACTCCATGTTTTTCAAATTGAGGTTGAAGTTCAAAAGTTTGAATGATATCCAGGTTTTTACTGTAAGGTTGGTTTTGCTGCCTGTTTACATTTTTTCAGTCTCGGACAACCTAACTTTTAAAATCTTCCGGGAACTGGCTGCCCCCGGACCTCCCCCCCCCCCTCCCCGGGATTCGCGCCTTTGGCGCTCATACGATCGCAAAAATCCTGACTACAGGTCCAGTTATACAGAGGAGTGGATCACGCGCTTCGTAATGGCAAAGTCCTTCTTAACTCATTTGATAACATGTACATATAAACGTCCAGTAATTGTAAGCACACGTTAATTGTATATATAATTGAAAGTACACGCACTTGTAATAACTGCTTTATAAAAGCATTATAAAACAGTTCCATGCATGTGAAGAACTCGGCTCGTATAGGAAAGTCAGTATACCTAAATGCTTAAACAGAAAAGCAAATAGCTTTAACTAACTGCATCTTCTATACACTCAGAGCATTTTATTTGATTTTGTTACAAGGCTTACTTAAATCTATTCAGTTTGACTACTACAACAGAAAACAAAAAATGTTCCTTGGATTTGTCAGCAGTTTAGGAATTCTCAAATTCTAGTGTTTTAAAATCATCACGGAAGTAATTGTTGATTTGCCTTTGGCTTTGTCGAGTCGACGGCCAGTTGTTCGTTAGTGTTCAACAAAATTAAAGCACGACTTTGTGTATAATCTTCATCGGTACACACACACAATGTTCTCGGTTCTTTTGTTGTATTTCAAAAGAGATTCTCCACTGTACGTGTTAACTGATAAAACAATCTTCCCAAGCTGTTCCAACAGTTTCACGGCACTTTTAGAGGGTTTTAAAAGTTGTGTGCCAGTCCTGCTTACTGCCTGACAGTCAACTTGGCTTGTTTTATAGTTGGCAGAAATTAACAGTTCTTCCGTTAACGAAACTGTTTAAACAGTGATACAAACTCAGCACAAACGAAACTGTGTTCTTAACTACTCTACACAGTGAAAGCGAAAGCGAAACCAAACTTATGCACAAGGAACTTATAAAACATGGCTATAAAATTTTAACACAAACGTTTCTCATGTAATGTAATCTCCCGAGGGTGGTCAGTTTGACTTTCCATGTTTAGTTTTTTCCTTTGAAATGACGCCCTACTTCGTGGCAATCTTTCGGATTCCCAGTTTGTGTGTGTTCTGGTGCTGGCGGGGCATCTTGATGGTGAAATTGATACGGGTTTGGCTCCACTCTTCTTGCGACCGCATTCTCCGGACTTCCTTTGAAATTCTTAGATATTTCGTACTTGTCTGCAACACCTTTCTCGAATGCTTCGTTTGCCTTCATATGGTCTGGAAGAAATTGACCTTTCTCGTCCCTATATCCCTGACTCATTTTTGAAGCAAGTAGTAAGTAAGTAAGCGAGTATAAAGTGCCAATCTAAAGAACTACTCAAGACTTCAAGGAGAACTACCCACTGCGCAAACTCGATAGGCCATGCCAGTAAGTTTACAAAAAGAAGCCGATTTCCACGAAATCCGCGAGAGTTCTAGGAAGTTATCGGAAGCACAATGAGGAAGTTTTTTTACCAAACTTTCTGTTGATGAGTTTTTGTTCGTCAGTCACTAATTATCCAATTATTCTCGCGATGTGGAGGATGTTAAGAGGTGATATTGACTAAGTTGTTACACAAAATATCGAAAGACCTTGATACGACTGATGTTAGAGATGAGAGAATTTTTTTTATGAAGTAAAACAAGTTGTAAACAGTAAAGTATTTGGAAATGAAGGATAGAAGCTCCAAAGTTGTATGGACGCAACTATATGAACTCGTATTACTAAAACAGGAACACTTCGTTCCGAATTTGCATGTTTAAACGCCTTGCGTGATAAACTCAACGTACATACTTCAGCGGGCCGCTTCCATGGAATTCTCAGTGTGACCTTTGGAGTAAACAGTTCCGCGGCAACATAATGAAAGCTAGAAGATAAATTTTCGTTTTTGATCAGTTCCTCCACGCGCGCAGAATTCGGCCGAGTCTTTTCCATGATTATATAAACTACGAAGCATTTTTTGTTCATTCTTTATATTAATGTTTAATTTATTAAAGATCGACGTTTAGTGAAGGCACTAAGCCCGAGCCTCAGCTTGTTCTTAAATTGTTTTCAAATTTTGGCTTATCTGAGCCTCAATGTTCTTATAAAAAAAGCGCGTGCGTCGCCGCAGATATTACACAAACTCCATTAACTGCTCTTGTCTACAATCTGCTTCTTCACAAGTTTTTTAAGAAATAGCAAAACAGAAGAAAACATTTCAAGAACTTAACAGACCCCAATCAGGCATGTTTTTATTATTGTAATTTACATTGATAAACTCATAAGTGTTTTAGAATTTACTTGGTACGAAGTTTTTATTAATTTTTTTTCTTATTCATATGATCATTGTTGTTATTTATTATACGACTTCCATTGAAACGAAATGAAAGGCAAAAGGTAGAGTAACACACTTCCTTTTGTTGGACGATGTTAAGGGAACACATAAATACAAAGGCACTTCCACAAAAAGCGCTTTTACAAAGGCCTAAATTAAGAGTCTTTTAAAGTAAGTGGTGTCAAGACTAGCTATTCTGCAAACTCATCGTGGGTGCAAGTTAGTCTTCGTTATCAGGCCCGTATGGAGCTTTCCTTATTCACTTGTAGGCCTTAGAGCTCGACCTCTTTATGCAGAGCCTAAAGGCACTGGGGGAGAAACAGGATTGTTCTGTCGCTTCAATAATCTCTAAGATTAATGGCCTCGCCCTGAAGCCACCACACGAGTTTGATAAATTTGAAGCTTTCGCCCTTGCGTAAGGCCTTGTGAGGGTAACCGCCCTCAAGGAGCATGACCATGTGCAGCATATTTTTCGGTCAGCCTGGAGGAGATGAGATCTTGCATATCCAAGCCTCCCGCTCAGTTTAAGGCATATTTCATATCGCCGTTTGCTGCCGAGGAATTTGCCAAAATTACTCAATCTCTGACAAAGGTTGACAAAGCACTCGGGCTCACTCCGTCAGTTAGGCCAAGGTTTAATAACCGTTCCACCCGACGTCCTGTTAACTGTTTTAGCTGTGGCAGACCCGGCCACGTTTCTTCCCGGTGCTTTAGCCGCCCACATCCCTACCGG